>DWNH01001558.1:0-11196 GCA_018249895.1 Tiana niger | reverse complement strand
TCCACCAACCCGCACTTGGCCAGCGTGGTGGACTGTGGCCTAAATCCTTCTCATTCGAGAGGAAACCCGTGCCCAGCGGTGGGACTACGATGGGTTGATGATAAATACGTGATGCAAACATTTTCTATCATTTATTACGAAAATTACGCGGATAGAGAAGTATGAAATTTGACACAGTTAAATTTTATATGGTGAAGGAGTACAGAGAGCTAATATTTTTATGTAATAAAGCATTATAAATACCTTCTTTCTTAACGAAGTACTGCTGTTAACAGTAGGTACAAAATAAACACACAAACGGTTAGTCTGTCCCGCTAACTCAGTAGCAGGATCAGATGTGATGGAGAACGTTTCCTCATTAGTGCCGCTGCAACGGGATGTGCACCGGCGCTAATCGACCTAATGGCCTGCAAACGATACTCTCTTATAATTGAGATGACTTGATGCTTTAATAATAGGTCGGCGAAGTTATTTCGCAGTCTGTAAGTTTGAAGCTGTAAAAAAATCTTTATAGATAGACTTCGCAATGTTGCACAGAATAGTTTAATTATATAGTTTGTAAATGGCTGGTTTTAAACTCATTAAAAATGGTTTAAAACAAAATGTTTCTCTGCATTTTTTAACTGTTGTTCGTAAACGATTTACGTAATGTAGAAAACTGCGGCAGCGGTGAGTAGTTAGATGGGTAACCGCTGGTACAAAAAATTTATCATTAAATCACAAATTTCATAACTATATATTAAACTATTAATACCACACTTTATTCGAAAGATGTCTCTACAAAACGTGGTTTTACATCTGCCAAGTCGAACAAAATCGAGTAAAAAAGCGGCACGGCCGTTACCATCATTTTCTCGAAGCAATTCAGGCCCTTTTCCACCCCCTTATAACTTCGTTGTGGATAAAACAAGCAGCCTGAATTCTCAGTTACTAAGCAGGCATGTGTATAAACACGGTATTTACATTGTATATTACGAGTAATTACTACGATTCTAAATCTAAATTTGACGTTTAAGTCCGGAAACATTGCCGGTATTCGGTTAGTCCGTTAATCAGGTTTGCGTACTTCAAAGTCACGTGTCAACCGCGTATAAAATGTCTGTTGTTTTGTTGACAAAAGCCTCATAGCCTATTTACTACGCATGACTTGCTAAGGTCACATCCAAAATCCGGACATTTTACAAAAAATCTGAAGAGTAATACCTAAGATTTAAGGCGATAAGGACTTAGGACATCAATCAACGTCCTGAAAACGGGACTAGGCGCAAGAAAATATTTTAAGAAGGTATAAAAATGTCATTAGATTTTTTTTCGTGATAGATCTCCTTACAAAAGGTGGCTTGTTTTTTAACACGGTAATACCTAAAGCCTCGCTCCATTAAGTGGTAGCACGAATGGTTAGGCACCGTATTGTGATGGATTAAAAAGTAAAATAACTAGTCTCCGACTGAAACTGGTTTTTCAGCCGAAACTGGTTTTTCAGCCGAAACCAAAACCGAACTTTAGGCCTTGCTCTCAGTTTCGGCCGAAACCGAAACCTTAACTTACCTAAACATGTTACAAATTTCTATTGATACTGAAATCTAGTGTACTTTTACCCATAATTTTCTATTTAATTTCATAATTTTTTACTGATGTCTTAGTCTACAGTATGTGTAGGAATAACTTTGCTTGTTCGAGTAATATCATTGTTATTGATATAGCAAACATACTCCTGTCAGTCCTTCGAACGATGTGGCCCACTGCCACTTCAGCTTGCTTACTGTATGAACTATGTCGACTACCTTCTTTCGTCTACGGATCTCATATTTAACGTGTGTTAACAACATCCCTCGCATACCTAGAACTGTATTCATATATTAAAAACTTTGCCATTGTTTGTGTACTGACTAACTTCATTTTGGGACTACATTATTGAAAGTTTGCGGGCAAATTTATATTCCATTGGTAAGTATTTATGATCCTGTACCGCACTCGGTTGTTCGTAGTCAAACTTCCTAATACCGGAACAGCGGAATTGCTCCTACAATAATTACTACTATCAATACAACACCTCCTTCGAATAACTTCGTACTAGAGATGCGACGAATATTCGTTCGGTATTCGGTATTCGGCATCTTTTTCACTATTTGTGTTCTGCCGAATTATTCGGTTTTCTTGCCGAATATATTCGGTTCCGGTATTTCTATTTTCCTGGCTACACGACACGGTATAGAACTAAAAGACAAAACTTCTTATGCAAGATTTATGTTATATTGTAAGTCAAAGAATTTCTATTCATATTTCTTTTTAAAACTTATATGAACATTTATTTTCAAACCTCAAATCAACATTTTAAATTTTTAATGAACACACTTAAGTGTCAAATTGACAAGAATAGAAACTATAACAGAGATATATAGAGACAGAGAGACACTATTAAAACAATGAAATGGAAAACCGCATAATTCGGCCGAATATCCGGTTCGGTAAGGGTTAAAACTAAAAGTATTCGATATCCGGTTATTCGGTGAAACCACTATTCGGCGCATCTCTACTTAGTACTTGTGTTAAGAACTCTGTGTACCAGGTTTGTTCTTAGACTATAATACTAGAAGTTTGTTTGTTTCGTATTTATTATCTTGTCCAACTCTCGTAAGCATACACCTAAACTTGGCGAGCTCTGGAACTGCGATTGCTCGTGCAATAATTATTGAAAGGGCACCTCAGTTCTATCTATAACAAACTTGTGTTCGGAATCTTGGCTTTGTTGAGTAAGACCGACCAAGTTCAAACTAAAGTGCATTGTTTGAATTACTAGTACTCGATTACGGGTATTTCGATTTAATGGCTGTGGTCCTGAAACTTTGTTTCCTTGGAAATCATGTATTTTAAACAGATTAAAGACAGACTTATTATAATATTGCTATTGATTTTTAGCTGTTTCTTGGCATTTGACGACCCGTGTGGTGAAGCGGTTACCATGCCGGTCCACCATTCGAAGGTTCCTGGGTTCGATGATTGCTCGTGGGTTTAAATGATGAATTTAGATTTCTGTTCTCGGTCTGGGTGTTTGTGTAATTGTCTGTGTGTGGGGCTATGAGTGTGAAGCGTTATTTATTTATTATTATTGATTTATTCATTAAAAAAAAAAACTTTGGACAGAAGTATTTACATTTTTTTTCATTTAATAAAAATAGCAAACGAGCGTGCAGGCTATCTGGTGTTAAGTGGTCACTAGAACCCATGGACATCCACTTACAACTTCAGCCAGTACCAGTATTGAGTAACGAACATCCAAAGATACAAACTTTTACATTTATAATATTAGTTAGTAGGATTTGTTCATACAACTTAAACTAGTGGTACGTGTAAAATCATGACATCCCATTAATAGGTGGTAGGGTACCGCCCGGATAAGTACCATCGCCACACCCATATCTACCGTAAAGCAATTTATTGTGTTTCGGAAAGTGGGTGTGGATGCCGCAGTTCACTAAATACGAGGCGACCATCTTAGTCTTCAGAAGTAGCAACGCATCTATTTGCGATTTCAGGTAGGACTAAGGTACTGCCCGAAGTTACAAGTGGATGTCCATTGGTTGCAGTGATCTTTTAATACCAGATGGCCTACATGCTCGTTTGCTACTTTTGTTCAATAAAAAAAAAGAAGTGCTTTATAGTAGACCTAAGTACGTAATTACATTACCTTTCAAATTATAACTTACTGTTTACAATGAGAACGATGGCATATAATGCATTATTGTATAAAAAAGATGTCTGGGAACATGTAAACAACATGTAATTAAAGCATCTGCTTACATTTCTACACTCATTTCAACATCCTATTCTTCAAATTAGCATTGAGTTCCACGCTGATACTGTCTACAAAACAATAGGTTGGCTGTATTGTATACAAAACTGTGCCACTTCAAGTTTGGCGCGTAAAAAAAAATCGGATCAAGAACGAATTCCGAGTGTGAATCATCTGTCAAAACTTTCGCGCTATAAAATAAGCACGTATAATGCTAGGAACAGATTATCGGTCGTGACCTAAGCCGTGACCGATATACGGTGTGTATCGTCGTATCGAACGTTAATGAGACTAATGGAAACCGTCCGGTGTGCAGAATTCAAAGTAGGAATTGCTGATAGTTGTTGTGTAGGTCCAGTATAGCAGTTAAAACATCGACCTCGCCGCAGGCCTAAAAGTTTGTAAGCAATGTGTGGCAATGTGTATCTGGCCTAATCTTCAGGAGAAACAGTCTTTCCTCTGGTTTCATAGCTAAGAGTAGATGCGATGTTTTGTTATATTCATATTTTATTTTTAATAAAAATCTTTTAACAAGTTCGTCAATAGACGTATTTTTTTGTCTCAATGCTATTACAACTTTTCAATGTAGTAAATTAAATCTCCACACAAATAATAGTGATACCAACATAGAATAAAATACAGACAACGGTCATGATTTGTCTCGATCGGTTTTTCTTTTTTTTTGCCAAATCACAATGAAGTATTTCGATATTACTACTGATTTCACTTCAATTGATTCTTAAACTTGATTCTGTGTTGTCTGCGTCTCGATTGCTAGAATTTTAGATTGACTAGAATTTTAAATTGATTATAATTTTTATCTTTATTGTATTGGTAGGTCAGCTTAATAGTTATCTCGAATAAATATTTTTTCTGTTTTTCTTTCTTTCTTATAAATTATTGTTTGTTAAAGTGGAAGGTAGGCGAAATGAGTTTGAGAATCTTTGGCATACGGTATTGCGCGGTAGTTAGCACGTGCCAACACTTGCCGGTATCCTTGGACGAGGTAAATATTACCCGAGCGTCATAAACTTGCCATAACATCGCCTCGTAGTGCTATTTGCGTCACGTATTAGTTTCTCAAGATGGCTGGTTTTAGAGCGATCGGGAAGGTACCACAGCCACGCCCGTTTTTGCCGGGGAACTGTAATTTTAAGTTTTGAGCATTTTAGTGCTTAGGACTGCTATTAATGGCTGTGCTTATTTTTTTTTTATCTTGCGTACATAGGTCTTTGGTGCTATTGGACTTCGTGGATTATAATGGGCTGCTCTGATCATTTAACCTCATATTTCCGGTATGTTTATACTTATAAAAAAAATGTTCTTTTTTAAACATCAGGCGTAATAGGAAGTTCCATGGACAACCGTACTTCCGTACTTCGGATTATTCGAAAGCACGAAAAATGAAAGTGAATAAATAAAAAAAAAACATAAAAAGCATTGTATCTTGTATTCTCTACGAGCGGTCCGCAAACAATATCTACGTAGGCTTACAAACAGACAAACATAGGCTTCATAAGTATGAATAAGAAGAATGAACATAAAGCAAATGAAGTATTTTTTGGTAAATCTGAATTGCCCCCCCCCCCCCCTTCATATTTGATTCCGTCAATATTGCTTAATAAAATGAGTACATTTAACGTAATTACGGTTTTCGGGTGTGCATTTACGTGAATTATAGGTCACGTTTGAACATGCCACACCCAAACTGCCATCAATCATGGTAATTATAAACACGGGACTACTGGCAACACTACTAATTACATCCTTCCTTTTTCTCTTTTTAAACTTGAACTTAAATAAACAGACAATTAATGACGTGTATAATAGGTGTCATAAATTATATCATAATTTGTGTTATGAAGATAAACAAGGGGAAAGTAAAATCTGGCGGAAGTCAGCCTTAAGCCGCTTGTTCGAACGCTAAAGGGTGGCTTTTATAAAGTTTGAGTGATTCGAAGTTGGTAACGAGTGAGTTTTATAACTAAAGCATTTTTTTCATACATGTTGAAAATCAAAAATTCAAATCATTTGTTTGCACAAATATGGTTGGTTATACAAAGATTTTTTAGATTTGTTATTTAATTTTATTTTTATTAAAAAAAATTTTTATCTACGAGTAATATATTTATACATTTCCATTTACGTAATGAGACACACAACTTGCAACAAAATAAATGTACACTCACTTACAGATAAACGTAAGTAGCAATTAAACAGATATATGTAATGTAATAAAAGAAGTGAAATCACAGTAGAAGTAACAAATAAATAAACGTAAACTGAAGAAACGTGAAAAAAACAATAGGTAATAAAAGCGAAATTTCTAAACTAATTTATAATCTACTATAATAAAGCTTGCAGTGAGACAAGTGGCTAAGCCGCCATGATGGCTGCGCGGGAGTCGGGAGCAACGATCTCCCACATGTACATGATATGAATTAAGGATGTATAAACGAGCAATTCTTGTGTATATAAGAAATAAATAAAAAAAGTATGTGTGTACTTATGTACACGCGTTAGAAGATATACTTCTTTGGCGCAACCAGATAAAAATCTTTTTAAAAATTTTATCTGTCGCCTTATTCTACATTTGTAGAAAAAACTACTCTAACAATAGAAAAAAGGGATTTTATACATTGAAAGTTTTATTATTTCATTATCTAGTTAAATAAAGTTTATTAAAATATCACAAACATCTTAACTTTTTTTGAAACGTAACTTTTTTTGAAAAACTAAAATGTTGACTATAGGTAACTTCAGGGTGTCGGTTTTTCGTGACGGTGTGCGCGCGCATCGTAAAAATTTACTCTCATCATTTTTCCCTTACGCGCCAAAAAAAGTATAATTTTAAAAAATTATATTCTGTGCAGAGAATTGAAGTACTTACATATAAGATAAGAGTAGTCACGTTCATTTGAACAGATGTCAAAAGTATGCTGTGTTATCTGTGACCTAATTAAATATTTCTAATAATTACAAATTTTAAAATATTAACTTAATAAAAATTGTATCTGTACGTGATAATTATTATTCTTCAAATTAAATCAATACAGTAGTACAAAACACTTGACCCGCCATTGAAATATACGAGTATTATGTTTAATCTGTATCCAGAATTTCCCGCGGTAAATATTCATTTATACTCTGTCCTGTTTTACAATTCAACCGCGTTTAATGGTTTTAACCGCGTGTGTATAAAGTTGAAAATCGCTTGTGGACACTAGGTTATTGTCAATTCAGGTGTAGTCAAAATGTAAATTGCTTTACAGAGATTCCTGAGAGCGCTTCGGTTTACTTATGAATGTCATGGCCGGAGGGAATTGTAATGGGTTTAGATAAATATTTATTTTACGTAATACGAGTATAACATGCTAGACACGTCTCTGAACACGTCTATGGATGTGCATTCTTCTGTGAACGCTATTAAATGATCCACCTGTTTAGAATACGGTACATGTTTTTGGTTTCGTCTTTATTTGACGACCCGTGTGGTGTAGTGGTTACTATGGCGGTCCACCATTCGAAGGGTCCTGGGTTCGATTCCCGGCGGGGCAGAGGTTTAAATGATTTTAGATTTCTGTTCTCGGTCTGAGTGTTTGTGTAATTGTCTGTGTGTGTGTCCATGGTACCCAGGACACAAGATCCTAGAATCTTAGTGTGGGGCTATGAGTGTGAAGCGTTATTTATTATTTATTATTTACCTGAGGACTAAGATGATCGCCTCTTGTTTAGTGTACTCCGGAACCACACCCTTCTTACGAAACACAATAATTAGCTTCGTGGTAAAATTTTGTGTGGTAGAATGGTACTTCTCTGGGTGGCGAACCTTCCACCGGGAAAACTAATACGTTCTTAGCTTCAAATTGATTTTGAATTTACAATAACGAAGATGTAGTCTTCCGTCCGTCCCTGTTCATCACCTACGAGGCTCCATCACTACCAGGCAGTTACCCTTATCAATACAGCCAGTTTGGATCGTCATTCGATCTTAATATTTCTTATTATTCCATTTTTTTGTTCCTTTTCCGAGCCTATTTGGAATGTCTACGATCCCTTTTAAATATACAGCTTATTTTTCAATTTCTATTTTGTCATTGTGTGAGTGGTAATGTATCACATTGAAATGTCTGTAATGCAAATGATAGTCTCAGTTGAGACTCATTAACACGGCTTTAATTAAGACGCGCCCGCATGCGGTTAACAACTTCGCGATAATAAGAACTTTGCAAATGGAAATCGTTCCACATACATTTAAAATGAGTTAGAGCCTTCAATTTCGCACTTCCTTTACTCGTCATTTTATTTGCTCCTTTTATTCATTTATTCTTTACAGATATCATGCATTTTTAAGGAATATAACGGACTGACTTAATGTTAGAAAATATTTCTGCCTAATGTCTGTAACTTCTTCTCCTAATGCTTTTCGGTAAATAGCAATGTTCTGCGTGTTGTCGACAAACCTGCCACACAGTTCTAATGCTAGAACAGTTCATCTGTTAGAGGTCTTAGACCCTCAGAAATAAATTATGTTCGCAAACATTATGTTTCGTAAATATGTACAGAAATCGTTACCTGCTTCTATCGATTGCCATTTAAAAAGGGATTAGGAAACATAGCATAATATTGACCTTGTCTGCCTCGCTAAAAGCGTGTATTGCACGCTCTAGCGATACTAGCAACTTTAAATTATGTTCGTAAAAAGTGTTGGTTACCTAATTCTATCGATTGTCATTAAAAGAACGGATCACGAAGTACAACTCAAAGTGGCAGCGACCCTCGGCAGTGTGGCTAGCGGCGCGGCGTGCGCATGCGGCACGTGAAACGCGTTACCGACACAATGACGCATCGCGATGTCGCAATTAGTCAAGCAGAGCGCCGGATAGCTCCAGATGATGTGCCTCTTAATGGAGTTGGATACATTCCAGCCGCGAGAGCCGCGGTTCCAGCGAGAAAGCCATTTACTTATGAAGCCAGCAATTTGCTGAGGTTCTTAGGCAAATTCCGAAGAATATACATAATGTTGAGGTCGCAGCTACCAACCGCAGCCACATTAGGCATTTCATCTCACTAAACGGCTCAGTTCCCTGGCGTCAGGCACGACTAGGAGTGCCTGGTGCCAAGTATAGCGGGCTTACTCACACCACATGTTTCTAATAGACGTGTTGTATTTTAGTATTTTTATACACATTTTTCTAAAACAAGTGCAGAATATAGAACATTTTTTTCATATTAAAATAAATCATTCAAATTGTATTTTCAGATTAGAAAGTATCATAATATATTTTTTTAAATAACCTAATTGATTTTTACGAACGAAGCCATTCTCCACCACATTTCCCGCGGCTTCAGCGCACAAAATCTTGCTTGCACAAATACAATAATGTACCGCGCGAACTAATGGCTAACCGCGCGCTCCCGGCGTCGCCTGCAAGCACCGAGCTGCTAATGGCCTAACGGGCTACATAGAGCTGCATTTATAATGCAACCAGCGACACGCTTTCAACTCTGAAAGACTAGATGCGGGACGTGTATTTAATTTGCGCCCGCAGCCACGTTCTGCTGTTTCATAGCTTCGATAAAGGTAGTTCCGGTCTGAACATTTTCAATTGTTAGAAAATTGGTATTTCCAGTAAGAAAACATTGTAATCTATATACTAGTTTCCCTGCCAGAGATACTTTCGGCCTCCAGAGACGACCTGAAAATATTATTAGATAAACTACAGTGTAACTTATTTCTTAACAGGGTAATATGATAAACGCAGGAGTTCATAAACTTGTAATAAAGAAACAGATTCGTCAAAGTTAGCTGGCAAGTAGCGGGCGAAAGTTAATGTTGGTTTGGTAGTCGGAGGGAAATAATAAAATGTTATTAGCAGCCCATTTCACGGGTCGCCTGTCAAAGTGAGCCGGCTTGCCCCGCCCGATTGCCAATTATCCCCAAACTGAATGTAATGCGAGTTATCAACTTATTACCGAACAATCGAGTTATCACACGAAGCGGCGACCTACCGTAACGTTCATCGGAAGCCGTGTTCGATGTTGTGCAACCTCCGACGTTAACCCCTTAGTGAATTCAATAAGTCCACAGTTGTACAGCTTTCACTAATGTTCGGTCTGCATATACCTATAGGATTATATATCTAAACGCAGACCGAAAATACGTGAGGATCATTTATTTATATACAGGATTGTTAATTTATAAACAATGCTTACTGCACCGTTATTATCCTTAAATTTTTTCAGCAATATCGGATTGGTATCTAAGGTGAATGATTTAAAAAGTATTTTAAAAATTCCATTCAAGAGTCATCGCATCGCGCACTGATCTGCATATATGTACATACATATGTACAAATGTAATGACCTGCATTGGTTCGTTTCACATTAAGCCCCTTATCGCACCGAAAGATATTTTCTAAGATTCAATATTTCCGTTACTACACGTTCTGTTAAAGCTCGCTTTATTAAAACTACGTGCTTTCTGCTTTTTATGCTTTGAAAGTGATTGTGAGCAATCACTTATTGACAGATAGTCTATAATACCATCAAAAATGTGTGTAACACACTGAACATTTTAATGGAATACTCCATACTAAACTTCACTGAACAATCAGAGTCATATGGAACTGGCCATATTCTCGTAAAACCCACATTGAAACAAATGGAAAGTTACAGCGGACTAGCTGTTTCCGCGCATGGCCGCCAAAACGTTTTGTCGTAAAGAATACAATGCTATGTCACGGTGTCAGCTGAGATACGTATCGCTATAAAGTCGAATAAAGTTTAGCATTTTACAGCGTCGCTACCGGCGCCGCACACGCGCCCGCTGAGCGGCTTTTGAAAGCCGCGCGCCGCAACTTTTTAAAACTATTGCCTAAAATCGTGCAACTTTTTAAATCCTTATAACTATACTGCGGCTCTCCGCTACCAACCGTTTTTGTTCTTCCACAAAAATAACCCATTTTTATGTCCGTATCTGAACTACGGTAGTTTTTATCAACGCGCCATTTCGGGATGCCGTTACGTTTGATATATTGCAAAACGACCCCGATTTTTTCTTAGTTTTGAAATAATTTATGTTTGTCTTCGGTTATTTCGCTTACAGCAATGTATTCTCACAAAATATTATATTATTTGGTTATATTTGTGGAAATCACATTTAAATAAAGACTAAGTGTGAAAGACAAACCCATTCATTTTGCTTCCCGCCATCTGAGTACATTCTTGTCGGTCATGTTATACATGGTAAGTACACGGCGCAGTCTAGGCACTTTGGGTTCTTGAAAAACCTATACATACTTAATGCCCTAACTTGCTTGTCGGTTTGTGATTTTAACGACGCTCTTCACAGGCGCTGCGGTAATGGGGAATGGGGATGTGAGGGGCGGAAGTGGGGGAGG
>DWNH01001557.1:0-11196 GCA_018249895.1 Tiana niger | reverse complement strand
GTTCTTGCCTAGGTAAGTACCACTCTCAACACCCCAACAACATTTTACAGACTATTCATGATCTCAGGTAGGACTAATGTTCTATTCTACCTGAAGTTGGTATGCATGTGTATGAGTTACAGAAACAACTTAACACATGGTGTGTATACTTGTTTGCTATTTCTTTTCATAGGATGATCTATACTCCTTGCTGAGATGTGGTTATCATTCAAAAATTGTTTTTTGGCTGATAATTCTTTGAATGTTGAGACCTGTCCACTGCAACTTTGGCTTGTTTATTCTGCAGCTTATGTCTGTAACTTATGTTGAACGAGAACACATTTAGTAGTTTCCAGACCTTGTAGCTCTCATAGTTTTTAGAGATCACAAATGCCACACTAGCAGAATGCAGCTGGATTGCAATCCATAACTGAAAGGCTTCCCTTACTCAGAGTATCAAGAATATAAACTCTATAAAAATGTGTTATCTCAAGTCTTTCAAGTTATCCTTGCAACCATAAATCGGCTGCATCTTTGCCATCCATCCAAAACAATGTTCAGGTTCGGCAATAGGAGCTTACCTAGCTCTTAGCAACCTTCATAACATGTAACTCCTGTTGAGTAACTCCATTTTATTGAGGATATTACATGTATATTTTTACAGAAAATCCTCACACATTCTAGATCAAGAGCAGTTCTTCAAGCAATGTTAGAAGCTGCCAAGACCAATACACGGTTCCAAGTATATGTTACAGTGTCATGTCCAGATAATAGTGGGTAAGTTGGTAATCTGAAGCACTGCTCCGTTGCAATATGCATAACAATATTACTTTCATTGTATTAGTCACAGATCACTGATAACCTGTGACTAGATATCTCTGGAATACAGAATGTTGAAATTATCAAGGATTGTAGTACCCTAACATTCCCTATAACCTTTATTTAGTTTGAGTTTGCAAGCTCCCTTAACAAACTTAAAGGTCCCATAAGCTCTGAAACCTATGGACCTAATTTGAATACACTTAGTATTGTAGAGTGTACTCTAACATAACCTAAGTCCATCTCAACTTTATTTGGTCTTAACTTCGTAAACCGTCTAAATTACCGTAAGCTAAGGGCACCATTTAAGACTACTTTGACCTTTCTTTGTATAAATATTTACTGTTTGAATCTTTTTGTCATTGTAAACTTCGCCTAGTTTAAAAGTGTTACACATAAACATAAGTGTATGGTTATGTGGTATTTATGCAGAGAACTGATGCATAAGCAGTTGACGGCGGCCGGAGTGGACGCCACGCTAGTGCTCGACTCAGCAGTAGGCTACATGCTGGAGCTCGTCGACATCGTCATGATCGGTGCTGAGGGCGTCACCGAAAGCGGTGGCATCATCAACAAGGTATTAAATTATACAACTTACATTCATGAGAAGTAGGTTTGCTGCCCAGAGAAGTACCGCCACCAAACCCAATACTACAGTGAAGCAATTTGTTTCGGAAGGAGGGTGTGGTTACAAGCTAAATACGAGGCGACCATCTTAGTCTTCAGAAGTAGCAACGCTTTATTTGTAATATCAGGTAGCACTAAGGCACTGCCTGAAGTTGCAAGTGCAGTGAGATATTGCTCAGTCCATTGTCTATGTCTATCATTTCACACCACAATAAGAAGTTTTATTTTCAACAGATTGGTACATACAGCCTTGCAATGTCAGCCTTACAACTAAAGAAACCTGTCTACGTTCTCACTGAGAGCTTCAAATTCTCCCGAATATATCCACTTAATCAGCAAGATTTACCGAATGAGTTCAAATACCTGTCAAGTGTTCTGAAGTCTGCAGATCTATCCAAACAACATCCCCTGGTAGATTACACCCCTCCAGCATATATAACCTTACTGTTTACTGACCTAGGTATACTCACGCCCTCGGCAGTCAGTGATGAATTGATAAAGTTGTACTTGTAATTATTGTTACCATTTTAATATACATGTATTTAAACATTTTCCAGCTTTCATTCTGTTTCTCCAACTAAACTATTGCAAGGTCGATGGAACAATGAATTACTAATCTTTTTACTGTGACCTGTGTTTTAATTATAACAATTTAATGACAACTAGGGACATGTTGTGTGTAAATAAAAACAATGAAATATTGAAATCCATTATAGTCTGGCACTTTTAATAATATAAAAAAAAATATTTACAATGGTTTTATTATAACATACACTAAACTGTTGACAACTACATAATTATCTCACTTTGATTTACACAACTTCACAAAAATAAATTGAATTTCAAACGTATCCTAGGCAAGAGAGTAAAATAATTATTATATTTTTAGAATAATTTTTAGAAAATATACTTAATTGGAAGCACGAAGTTATCACATACCTCGATAGAAAAAATATTTACTAATCGAATCTTTTTGCACAATTCTTTCATTTTTAATTTATGGAAGCACACGTAATACTTTCTAATATATAGGTCACTTAATACATTAACTAAGTATATAAAAGCAACAAAAAATATATATAATTATTTTAACATTTGTAACAAAATGTCATTTGGTCAAAAGTTAATTGTGAAAGTAAATTAAATCGTCAATATAGGTATAACATTTAAATTCAATAAAACTAATAATCTTATCACTTATTACAAACACAAACAGAGGCCGATAGCTAGATGCCACGTTATCCTAATCATTTGAAAACGAAAGAAACTAGAAGAGATCAATTTTTATAAAACCATTGATTCTGCTGGCGTGTATTAACACAAGATACAAGTAAGGAATTTTATTATTTCCTATCATTACAAAGAGCTTGTGAGCCAAGAAATAAGTATTTTTTTAGTATTAATATTGCTATAATAACGATCATCTAAACATATTTAATTACAAGTATTGACACCTGAGTGATTTTCACATTGCAACGCAAAAAACATTGTGTAGACAAATATTGGATATATCTAAGAATATTACAATACGAATATTTAAGTATATAAAGATAGATTTAAACAGCATTCAACTTATAAGTAAGAACAATACTGATATTTATAAATCATGCTATATATAAGTATTATTATGTAAGATAACATTCATTGTCATATTTCTAGTATCATGCACATATAAAAGAACAATATCAATACAGCATGTAAATTAGCTACTTTTAGTAACAAAAAGACAGCTAACATGTGCTTGATAAAGCTAATGGATGCCACATTCACATTACCACATATTTATTGTAATATTCCATAAGTGTTATTTTTAAATTACACAACAGATTGTAACGCTATATATCTTAAGGTATTATGTACTTTCATACACATAGATTATATTAATTAGCAAAAATTAAAGAATGTTTAATAAGGAGTTTTAAAACTCAGTGTAAATATTAATATAACTCCTAAGTATTTAGATATAAAATATTAAGGCAGGTAGTATGTACCTGTATTGGTCAGTATTTAGTAGTGTATATTAATAGTGTGTAGGTCTCTTTGTATATATGAGGGTTATGCTGATTATATATATCTGAGTGGGGAGGTGAGATAATCTGTTATCGATAGTTCTGTTGGATTTCATGATTTTATATATTTGAAGGAAGACTGGTGACTGTTGAGGGTGGTTGTAGGGATACTGGTACAAACATCTATGATTTGTATATACTTATATTGCAAGTGAGGGGCACTATATTCTGCTTCATAGTAAGTATATAAGAATGGAATAATGAAAGGATTACTATTTAGATGTTGTTGCTAATGATGTACATCTGAGGATGCGGGAAAAATGATGACGACTCGTGTATTGTAGCGGTTCTATACCAGTATGGTATTCAAAAGGTCCCGAGTTCTAATGTTATATATAGGTAAGTTAAAAAGTGATCAATATAGATTTTTAACGACGAGTATCCACTACACAGAAAATGCTAGTGTGGGCCTATAAGTGAAGTACATACATATTTGCTGTTAATATAGTTGACAATAGGGTATAATCGAAGTACGGGGAAGGGGAGGAGTTACATGGCAAGTTGAGTATATGTTAACGATAAAGATGTAAATATGAAAGGCGAACACATAATAGGGTGTCTATTGTCGATGATACAGTATATTGGAAGGGCGGGGCGGGGAAGGGTGGTGGGGTGTGGCTATCTGTTGTAGATGTTGTCGATGATGGTGTATATCTGGTGGAAGTGCGGCCGCTTGTCGGGCTCGTACTCCCAGCAGCGCAGCATGAGCGCGTACAGCTCGTCCGGACAGCCTTCGGGCGCCGGCATGCGGTAACCTGCGCGATACGACAACACTTATTAGCAACAATATAAAAAAAAACTTTATATAAAAAATTATTCATAAACAATCATCATAAGGCCCATTATTGTTAGTAATAAAGTTTCTGACAATCTATGTAAGTCAGTAAATTCAAAAATTATCTATTACCATTAAACCAATATTAATCTTTTATTAAATTCTATAACTAATTATTAATCTATGACTAGATAATGTGACTTCTGCCTAATGGCTAACTAACGTCAATTGGGTCAGTAGTTGAATTTGTGACCGCTGTCAACATAAATCATGTTCCATATTTCGGAAGACAATCTCAACGGTCTTCGGTTCAGTTAGAAAATCATTCATTTAAAATTTTTCAATTTTGATTTAACAATTCTAACCTGTATCTATTTTCTCCCTGGCGCGCGAGTTGCTCATGCCGGCGTAGGGCGTGTCGCCCTTCGAGAAGATCTCCCACATCAGCACGCCGTAACTCCACACGTCGCATAGAGATGTATATTTACCTACCAGATATAAAGAGTGAACATTATTTGAGTCTACGTGGCGACGACTGCAACTGTGTGAAACTTACAAAATATAATAATTTTATGTGTACAAAGAAAGTTTTCGGAGTCTAATGTTGTCTTTAATAGAGGTCTTAAAGTAAACACTCTCAAGAACTAAAAGGAAAAAAGCTGTCACGAAAAATATCTTTGAGATATTAATGTTATGGTGTGACCGGTCCTAAATTAAACAGAAATATTGCATTTATATGTGCTTAGAAACCACAATAGGTAAGTAAAATATAAGTAGATAAGTACATATGTATATGTCATCAATTCATGATACAGGGACAGCTTCAAAAAAATATTTATTTCTTATCATGCAATTATAAGTACGTATATGTTATGAGCACCAACGAAACAGTAAACATTAGTACCTACAGCTAAAACGAACTTAACTGACCAAAATTAAGCGCCTCAGGCGCGGTCCACTTGATCGGTATCTGCTTCATGCCGCCAGAGACGATGTACTCCTCCTCCTCACGGGACATGCCGAAGTCGGATATCTTGACAATGTTGTCGTCGCCCACGAGGCAGTTCCGCGCGGCCAGGTCGCGGTGGATGCAGTTCTTGGACTCGAGGTAGCGCATGCCGGCGGCTGCGTCGCGGCACATGGCCAGCAGCGCGCGCCCGCCCAGCGCTCCCGCCCCGCCCGCCCGCGCGCGCAGGAACGTCAGCAACGACCCGCCTACGGGACACAGACCAATTATTTTTTTTAACACCCTTTGGTATAGTGGTTAGTGAACTCGTACATAGATGCGTTAGTCCTGAGGACTAAGGTGGTCGCGTCATATTTGGAATGCTCCGACAACCGGACCCTTCTTACGGAATACAATAAATTGCTTTACGGTAGAATTGGGTGTGACAGTGTTACTACCCGGGTCAACAAACCTACAATCTAACGTAATTTAAAAAGAAAGCATAAAACGCGTTTATCGAAAGAGTAATTTTAGCGCGGCCTATTTTAGATATGATGCCGTCGCGATTTTCAGTGACCAACGTTACAATGACCTCTGCAAACTTGAAAAATTATCCAGTATTAAGAGTGACCGCTTCAAGAAAAAAACTATTTGGTATTAACAGACGCTTACTTATTTGGCTTTAAATTAATTTAATTTAGATTAAAGAGACTGAAGGACTGGAATGAGAGATTGAACAATTGAGTTGAGAGATTGAATGATTTAATAATAACGCTTCACACTAGGATTCTAGGATCCTGTGTCGTGGATATCATAGACACACACACACAAAGACAATTACACTAACACCCAGACCGAGGACAGAAATCTAAATTCATCATTTTAAACTTCTGTCCCGCGAGAGATCGAACCCAGAATCCTTCGAATAGTGGACCGGTATGGTAACCACTACACTACACGGGTCGTCAAATTAACGAATTAAATCAAAGATTGAAGGATTAATTTGACAGTTTGAGGGATTCAAAATGTATTGTAAACTCACCTGACACGAGCTCCATAACAATCATAATGGGCTGCTTCTGTACCGCGATACCAATAAGCCTCACGATGTTGGGGTGCTGGTACTGTTTGAGGATGCGTCCCTCTTGCAGAAAGGTGCGCTTCTGCTCGTCGGGTAACGCCACCCGGCACGTCTTCACGGCTACCTCCTGCCCTGTGGTCTTCAGCCTCGCTTTGTACACGTCGCCGAAGTTGCCCTATCGAATGGAGACATTGTGTTTCAAATATTTTGGGAAGAATCCATTACATAAATAAGGGTGTAGCTAATAAGAATTTTAAAAGAAGGTAAGTAAAGAGTGTAGGTACTTACCCTGCCGATCTTATCGAGCAGCTGCACGTGGTCGTTGTTGAGCTCCCAGGTCTCGCGCGGCACGGCGCGGCGCAGCAGCGCGCCCGAGCGCGCCGTCACCGGCACGCCGCTGGCGCGCTGCCACGCAACCAGCTCGCCCACCGACGGGAACGCCGCGCCCTCGAACCGGTAGTGGCCCTGCCCCACAGAGCCCTCTTTTATATACCTCAACCAACGAGTGTACATGTACACCACGAGAAGATAGATCTTCAATTCGGTCTTGACGTCACATTTGGGAGCGTATCTAAATTTCTAGTCATTTTTGCAATAGCTTTGCAACGACCGACGAGTGTATAATGTAATAGCAGACCAAATGCAGAGAAGATAGACCTTAAGGGATTCTGCACTTACCCCTAAAATAAGACTTGGAACAATTGGGGGCGTACCTAATTATTTTCATAATCAATATTGTTTGCAAAGGCAGATTGTTGTGCTCTACACCACAGAATGATTTATACGTTGACTTTGAATCTATGTCAAGATACATATCAAATTGGAATTTAATTCCATCAGTAAATTGTTTGCTTTATGCTGTTAGATGGGTGAGAAAGTAGTGCATCCCCAAATCGCGTTAAGTCTACCACTTAGAGTTCTGAATTATAAAAAAAAATTGCTTAATTCGTTCAGTCAAGATGCTTCATAACCGACGTCTTATGTAACTTTACTTATAGAACAATTTTACTATTATTTCCTAAGCGATAGGTATAATATATACTCGTATATCCTAATTTTGTACTCACCTCGGGCGTAGTCTGAACAATAAAGTGTTTGTGTTGTCCCCAACACACGGACAACACCAGCTGCCTGGCGTGGTTCCTCGTGGTCTCCCGCACGAGGTAGTCTCCATCATTCCTCAGCAGCCGAACCACTTCCTCCCGAGGAAGCACTCCGTGGAACCACTCCTGCTCCACCAGCGAACGCTCTGTTTCGCTTACACTCACCTGAAAATGTATAGAGCAAATAAGTAAAATATAATTACTACATTATTTATTAATAAAATAATCTAGGTTAGATACTGTTCTGTGTATTTGACAGGTTTTGTTAGTTCAACGGCACTTCTTCAGCGGGTTATAGTTGCAGTATAAGTACTGTTAAAATTACTTATAACGTTGATAATAATGAATACCGAATCCTGGATAATTGTGTTCTTATTTTTAGTTATTCTTTTTCAATAATTTGTGTATTTAGTACACAGTAGATACATATATCATTGATTGGTATCGGGATAGGAATAGGGTAAGAGGAGGTAAAACTTCTATTTTTAGTATAGATATTGATTTAAATATCAAGTTTGATAGTCAATTACCTTAATTACTATATGTTATTAATCAAAAAGGGTTCATTTTGCACAATATATCATTAATGTGCGAGCTGTGCAGTGCTTTTGGCGACATCACTTTTCCCATAAGAATTGTGATATAAGGTGATATAATGGTAGTTTTAAAACTGCTTGTATTGCAAATAAAACACCTGGTTTGCCCACCTATCTTTATTTCAATTATATTAATGTTAACATTCAAATATATTGTCGTATGATATTTGTGTATTATTTTGGTCAAAAGACTTTACTATAAAAATTTAAATACCTACCTTTTACTACACGATTTGTGAACGTACTTATGAAAGTTGCTGCTGATTAAATTTAAAAAATAAGAATAGCACATTATCTAAAGTGTTTGTGTCATGTAGGTAATATAACACGTACCAAATAATATCACAAGATCCCAATTTGCCAGTATACCATAGTCAATCACCACTGCAAGGTCTAACAATCAAACCGTACTTTTCAAATTAAAACTATTTAACTTCACTTTGTGATATACGTGATAAGTATCTTAATTACCACATCGTTTGAATTAATTAACAACTACTAAGACACTACAAACAGTTAGTCGGTATCTGGACAACACAAAAACACACTAAACGACATCTAATTTAATTAATGAAAACCTCAAAACCATGCGGCAACTTTTCAACTATCGTTATTTGACAATAATGACAATACACAATACAAACCCACAGACAAAAAAAAACAATGACGTACTTCTTTCTCAAGCTCTAGTTGTAATTGTTTCAACCTTTTCTTTCTGCGGGGAAAAGCAACCGGAGGGAGCAGGTCCGCGTTTGTGATGTACATCGCAAACGGATCCATAACTCAGTCAATCACCACTCAAAACTTCTCATAAAACTTTAATTATTATGTTACCAAATTTTCATTAGCTCGGTCAAAGGAATTATTAGAGAAAAAACAAGATGATCTTGACGTAAAACTCTGACCGAAGCGTACACAGATTTCACGTAAACAGAGCAACTCTGGAACGTCTCAAGCGGCGTCACCTTGATTTTGAAATTGAGTTTTAGAGCGAACCAGTGCTATTTTAATTTTATTTGAAAGCTTATTCCGGTGCGAAGTTCGTGCGGTGCTCGTAAGATGCACGGCGGCTAATATTAGCACTGGCACTTCATACTCTTCAATAGGGGGCGGATGAGTCGTGCTCTGTTTTATGCCGTTTATATTTCTCCAGTGCTATTTATGAAAAGCTTCATGCATCCAGCTAAATGTATACCATGCACGTGGCTACCACGCGGTTAGCGGCACTCACCACACTGTTACGACATTTAACAACACTGCGATTCCGTCTTCTTCTCTTCAACAGGCTACTGTTTTCTACTCGACAATGCACATAGACATCCACACGCTTACACAATCGTCTCCTCAAGACCATCCGTTTTTTGCGGAGAGTCCATATGAGTTTTACCGAGTCTGCGGGACCCTCGCTGCTGCTTCGATACGTTTTCGGAGGCAAGGCGGGGCTCGAAGGCACCGACTTGCGTCTGAAGGGACGCGTGAATAGTTTGAAGAACGGCTTCGGAGGTATTATCGAGTGGAGGTGCAATCTTAACGCGTCCACTGTTGCTTTTGAGGCTATTGATGCTCGGTCCTGACAATTTCATTCAAATACTTCATGAACTATATTATGCTATACTATTTACTACACCATACTATGTATGTATAGCAGTGATTTAAATGGGATAAAAATCTTTACTACTTTAGAAAAAATCTGTACGAAGGTACATATGTACATAATATGAACTGTATTTCACCTTAACTTACCACGCTGAATAACCATATTTTCATTTCATCACGACTTATAAAGCAATTAAAATGATAAAACTGCAAATTACTACTTAGAAAGTAAAATATACAATTTAGAAAATCGTAAGAGCCATTCGTACTATAAAAATTTAAGTATTCAAACATAAATTATCAAATATTAATTATAAATTCTTTATAATCTTATACAAGCACTTTTGTAAAGTTACAAAACAGATGGTATAAGTGAAAAGAAATGTATCTAGGCCACCCCACTTAAAGTGTAGCCCGTCGTACATAGACCCATTGTTACTCTTTAGACATGGTTACCTCATATTAAAATTTCACCAGCATTCTCAGACCAAAATGCAATTACCGATCAGGCCAAAATTATAGGGGTGTTTGAGCGCATCAAGTCTACAACTTATAAAATGATTAAATATGATATACAATAATCTCTCTCAACAAGGCAGAGATGCTACTAACGGTACGCAATATGACTAAAGTTAGCCTAGTAAAGTATAGCGACAGGACTTTAGCGAAATAACGGTAAAAAAATGTAACGTTATCAAAGTTAGCGTCATTATAAAATTTTGATTTAAAAATTCATTGTGGTACGTTGTATCGGTATGTTTTACATTAATTTCAATTGAACGTTTTTTCTTGATGTTCAATAATAACTGTACAAAAAATGTAGATATGTATCTGTACTAGGGACACCGGCTATACATAAAACGACAGCTTATTCAAACGAATATCGTGATGTTCAACGACATTGAGCTCATATTGAAGAACCTCGGTCAGGTTTGAAATAGTTTGGCAATACCGAAAAAGACACGCGAACTTGAACACTTTAACTTTACATTACTTTACTCTACTTTACTTCGTCGTGAAATGAAAAATTATAATTAACGGTAAAATTAGCCAACTAACTTTATAACTACACTTGCAACATTAATAACTTTAGAGAAGT
Organism: Tiana niger; assembly: GCA_018249895.1. Taxonomy (NCBI): domain Eukaryota; kingdom Metazoa; phylum Arthropoda; class Insecta; order Lepidoptera; family Hesperiidae; genus Tiana; species Tiana niger. The sequence goes on along the minus strand of DWNH01001557.1, from coordinate 506 downwards.
AGGTACCGAATAAAAAATAATGTTTTATTATCTAGTAACTGGTTCTGAAAAAGTTCCTTAACGAGTAAGTAGAAAAGTGTTGTGGTGGTGTGTAGGGGTACCTGATGGTCGGGCGAGCTTCCGTCGAGGCTGTCGACGCCCACGGTCTCAGCAGAGAGGTCGGGGCAGCCGCTGGGGGCCTCCTCGCAGCCGAGCTCGGCCAGCGCGGCGCGGATCATCTCCGCCTGACGCGCCCACTTGCGCTCCGACACGCGCAGCTCCATCAGCTTCACCGGCTCGCTCGTCGTCACCGGCAGCGGCGGCGGGGACTGCCTGGACGTTTTGTTTTCATGTTAAATAACTTATGATGTTAGCTACCGCTTGGATAAACTATACAAAGTCGCTAGAAGCATAAAACAGATTAACAATTTTGTACCCAGCTTTCAATGCAATTCAATTCTTTATTTGTGGTATAAGGTGCACAAGGTGGAAAATTCAGTAGTACAGAGCGCTTAACCTACCCGTGA
>DWNH01001556.1:0-11199 GCA_018249895.1 Tiana niger | reverse complement strand
CGTGAATTGTTCGAGTTGAGGAAGTATTTAGTTTTGGTTACTTTACTAGACTTGTCTGTTGGTGTGTTATTACAACCAACTAGAATTGAACTTGGAATAATAGAATGGTTTTATTTGGCTGTTCGAAATGCAAACTTGGCTTAATTATTCCACCGTGAAGACTTACTCGTTTGGGTTATAACTTATTGTTTGTAGAACTCTCTATCTTTGTAGAACTCCGAAACTAATGCGAATGTAAGAACATGTAACTAATCTATAAATGTGAATTAAATGCTCTCGATAATAATAGTAATTGTCTATTTAATGTAAAGTATATCTGATATGATGGTATTAATAGTTTTAAAAATTTATCAACATTTTAGGAGTTAATATACAAAAATTGTACCAAATATTTTGACCGACTAACTAATGGAATGAATTATTAAAAACAAAGTAGACTCCTTTTTAGCGTAGGTATTAAATCTACGTAATTATGTTGTAACAAGTATTAAATTATTAGTATCAATAATTATTAAAATTGATTGTAGAACTAGAGCGTCGAATTGTTTATCCTAAGTTCAGTTCGCCTCTGTATCTCAAACGGTTTCACTTGGCATTACTCTTTGAAAAATATCCGGACATTTTTATCCCGTACTTATGACCTGTTAGGAAAAAGATAATTTCCACTCGCGATTCCCGTTTTAAAATTGGAACATCATTTTTTTCTTTTAATTCTCCCCTTAATTGTGCCATGAACTAAGCAAAGGAATTCTCATTAATAAATGCAGACGATGCAGATGTACATAATAAATGATTTCTACGACTTTTTATCTGATTCTGTATCGTTTTGCTTCAGATTTCAAATAGACGAATAAATTAATCACTAACTATAACTTTTATACTTATTTATCTACGAAATATAGGAACAAGAGATATACCTAATAAAAAGGTATTTGGTTAATATATCCGATGTAGTTAAAATGGTAAATGGAAAGGGTTTGTCTTTCAAGGTTTAAACATTATTTAAAGTAGTAACTAAGTAATAATTTTAACTAATAACAATACTGAAAAAGTAATTTAATAATTTTTACATCCAGAAATTATCAACAGCAATCTATTCCATAAAAATATAAACAAAAACAGTAACAGTTTTATTAAAATTTATCTTAGATTAAGGATATAGGATAGGACAAATATAATAACATTTTTATAAATATAAACGGCTTAACTCACGTGTATTTTTCGAGATTGCCCGACTAGTTTCAAACCTATACGAGGATTTTCATCAAGAGCTTCCGTCGGTCGTCAGGTCGCGACGGAGACCGATCTCGAAAAATAAACGTGAGTTAAGCCGTTTATATTTATAAAAAAGCAGTAATATTTCTTTTGATGTGTCTAAATTATAATAAAATTGTACTAAACTCGAACAAATCACAAAATATACCACTTAGAGCTGCTGTTACAGATATAAATATCAACCACAAAGATAAGCAAATAGGCAAAAAACTTGTGTACAGAAATATCTTAAGTAATCATTTGCTCTGTGAAAAGAGGCTTATCGTATCGAAAAATTCGCGTTGAGGAAAAAATTTAATAGTTGGATAGTAGCAGTCTCTGGAGAACGAAACGATGGGATAGAGCCTTTTTATGTTTACGATACGTTTCATCTTTACGATGGAGATATGAAACTTTTTCTCTTTGTAACGATATATAGATAGGGATTTCATGAACCAAATTGAGAATACTGAAAATTATGCCTTTTGTTCTCTAGGGATTTATGTAAGGTTATATTGGTCTAGTGTGTAGTAGCATCGACTGATTCGGCGGCAGTTCGATTCCAACGCTGCCGCTCGGGGAAGTACCACCGCCACTCCCAAATCTACCGCGAAGCAATTTACTGTGTTTCGGAAACAGGGTGTGGATGCCGGAGTTCACTAAATACGAGGCGACCATCTTAGTCCTCGGAAGTAACAACGCATCTATTTGCGATCTCATATAGGACTGAAGTACTGCTTGAAGTTGCAAGTGGATGTCCATGGGTTGCAGCGACCACTTAACACCAGACCTGTACTTTTATTCAATAAAAAAAGTGGGCGATTATGCCCCTTAGTGGGCGCTGGGGTACAAGGGGTAAAATGCCTAGAGAAAGTTGAGGGGCGACAAAATAAAATATTTATTATCGTGTAGTTTTTGTGTATTTAAATATGTTTAAACTACTAAAAATTTCTGGAACCCTACAAAATAATTATCAATAATACTACTAAAGTAATACTATTATTAATATTGGAAATAAGTGCTCAATACAATAAAGCATTTATAACAATTCAGACAGTTGATATAAAATATCTAGTGTATACTTGTAGAGAAGTCTTTGATAACCATTATCAATTATCACGCGGATTCACGATATTGAATTAGATTAATTCCTAATTTCCTACACAAATAGTCAAGTAGAAGATTGTATTAAAACAATACACGCCATGTTTTTTTAATTCTTTCTTTATCCGCCTTGCCAAGTATAATACACGATTCATAAAAAAATTCATCAATACTAATTTAATAGGTGGTAGGTAGGCCGCCGCCCAGGGGAGTACCACTGCCACACCCAATTCTACCCAAAACAATTAATTGTGTTTCAGAAGTAGGGTGCCGTTGCCGAAGTTCACTAAATACGAGGCGACCATCTTAGTCTTTAGAAGTAGCAACGCAACTATTTAAGATCTTACGTAGAACTAAAATACTGCCAGAAGTTACAATTGAATATCTATGCGTTGCATTGACCTCTTAACACCAGGCTATTAGCAAAGTTTTATTCAATAAAAAAAAATACTAATTTACAAGTTCTGTCCTTTTTAGTACATCTTTTTGTGTATGCCAAGGCAATGCTGTCATTGAGCCAAGACATTTATGATGGCATGCATCCAGACGACACATTTTCGGTATAAGGTCTAAACCTCTTTTATAGCTATGTCATTTTACACAATATACCTACATCAGATATTACAAACTTTAAAAAGGTTTTCTTTTCTTTAACTTATGCCTTTCAGTGCAATTAAAATCAAATCTATCTACTCAAAATATACGAAGGCTGTTAAGGCAGCTACTTGGAAGCCTGTTTTAAATATCAACAATTTGAACTAACAAAAACTGTTATCATTAAAAATATTTGTGTCATCAAAAATAATATCGCCCTAATTTAAACCATTGTTACGAACATGTATTTATACTGTTGACTGTCAACCAATTTACCACTAATGTGTCAATTATTGAAATCAGTTAAACATTCAATATTAGCGAGTTATGATATTTTTCACGTCGTCGACAATATACCAGTCACGAGCAGAAAGGTGTTCGACCGCAAGGAGTAACGGTAAAAATATTGTATCGAACTCATTACTACAATATCGTTACTGTATTTTATGACAAAACATCTGTAGTAATAAATACGAAATTATATTATTTAAATCATAACAGAGTGGTCAATGTTTAAGCTTCACTCCGTGAATAGGTTGTTCCGGCTTTAAATTATAGTGAATTTAAAAGTTTATAAACAATCACACCTATTCAATATGGTATGGTAAAGAACAGAATTGATTAAGGTAGCAAAAAGATTTACTTTTGAACTTGATAATGTATTCCCGAGATAACGTTATAGTCACTAGGCAGTCGTAAAAAGATTTGAGAAATAGATTACAGCAAGTTATTCACTTTCCTTAGCTTCCGCGAAATATTGTTATTGTTTAGGTTGATATCTTTTTCTTATCAATGACCTGCATTTATCTTTATCTATCTTCATGTTTTATCTTTACTTGAACCTTAACAGTACAATAAAATAAATTCACATCCGAGTACATAATCAATAATAGTTAAAGCGAAGTGCTTTAAAATTTGATTAGTATTTACGATGTAATGTACGCAATTCTTAATTTTAACTTCGAAATTGTAGTAACCTATGATAGAAAGAACAATAGAATCTAATAACCATTCAAACTCTCAGTCGTCGTACTGGCATAGACGAATGTGATAGATTATTAATAACCGTTCACAATGATCAGACATATCGCCAAGGCATTGTGATGCAAAACATGCACACTTTCCAGCTAAACCCTCTTCTGTACCTAACACGACTGAATTGATTAGGTAGCTTACAATAAATGCCGTGTCTTTCCGTATAGTTACATAGAAACAAAAGCAAGTTACAGTTTAAGAAAATTTACTATCATCGCTATACGTCATTAAGTCAAGTTTGGTGAATAAAAAATAACGGTAATAATGTCTACTGTATAATGTATATGAAATCAGCTCAATACTATCCACTATTTAAAGAGCAAGTTGTATTAAAAATATATAAAGAACATAATGCTGATATCGCTCTTAATGAATACCATAACGCAACTGAAAAAAAAAAACATAAATAAAAAGAAATAGACATTAATATCTAAGGCACTCGTACCAAGACGCTGTTAGAATCGATTTCGAAAATGAAAATAGGAAATCATTGTTCGTATTCACAACATTTTCTAGTATGTAAAAAAACATATATGGTAATAGTTTTAATTTATATTCCTTCAAAAATCTCGTTAAATTATTTTACAACAAACATTTCTACACACAAATTATTGAAAGTACTCAAAAACCTTACAAAACATCCATAGAAAAAGTGTGATTACGAAACATGTCATACTCTTCAGCATTTACAATTTTCGCACCTAGTCCATTATCTATTCTTGAAGTCCAAGTAACCTTTGATAATGCATTTTGATATACTAGTGTAGTATTGTGAAATAGTGAGTGTTAGTAAGCAAAGGGTGAAAAGTTAGAGTTATGATTCACTTAATGCCATTTGGGATTGAAAATGAAGCAGTGTCAAAAAGGACACATTGATTTCCCAAAAGGTCTTAAAAGTGAACATAAAATTGTGGCTTATAACATACACAAGAGCATACACAATGAATCACCACAAAACACCAACCCAACTACTTAATAAGTTACTTTGTACACTACTAACCAAGGCAGGAATTCCAAGGACTCTTGTTTATCCCGAAAACTAGGGAATAAATCAAGCAAAACATTTTAGCAAGTTTGCACAATTACATTACATTACATTTTACAGTGGATTAAATACCAAAATAATCAAAATTTCAAATGTATGTTTCAGTTCAATAATTTAAATATCATTCCATTTGAAATTTTAATTCCCTTGGGAACTTGTGGGGCGCCTGACGACACCATAATAGTCAAATTAAATTGAGTTCCACAAATATTAGTAAGATTTGCTTATTTTTAAACATGCGAATTTGCCATTTGTCAATTATGTTCAATCCAATGTATTGTTTGTTTGATCTGCAAGAGATATTTACACACATATTGACAAGGAACATTGATTTTTTCACTAATTTAGACACTAGTGGATTGCAGTAGAGAACTTCACTTGTGAGATCCTTGAGTTGTTCACATAATGGCATCTTGATTAAAGTGCTGCAGGGACCACGATTATCAAATATTTACATTGAAAATGTTGACAGAACCAAATAATAAACTGTCAAATTTATGTGAACAACTTGATGGAGTGCCATATTACTTCTGGTACACGCCATTGCTTGCGTTAGTTTAATCATGACAATCATTAACTACACACAAAAGTTGGGGAACCAGATTTATCGACTTGACCTTGCATTTTGTATATAGCTGTGCAGAAGTTGCTCAGTGGTATAGTCTAACATAAAAAACGTTTATTGAAATAATTCGAGTGAACACGACATTCAACACCCAACGAGTTTGACTACATTTGTACATGAACAAAAGTAAAATCTTGTCAAATTTAAACTAGAAATAAATAATTTGGATATGGTATAGTATCAACTGCTGATCAGCTATAAACATAGACGTAAGTAACATAACTTAGTGGTTCAGTGCCACACTAGTGCCGTATGTACACACGCATACATACCCTAGTTGGACCTGTCCCATATGTTTGTTCGGGTCGTCGGAAATCAGCGCACGCGTCATGGATTCAGTGGTACTGGCACCACCCTCGTGCTAGCGGACAAACAAAATGTAGACAGACAAACATCGCCCAAAGGACGCCACAAGGCATAAGCGAAACCGTAACACATGGAACATTCAACATTGGCTGATAACTTTTTATGCTTGTTGTAGTAAAAAAGTAGCGCCAACGCGTTGCAAAAATTTAATTCAGTGCGGTTACCTAGCTACTAGGAGTCCAATAAGCATTTTTGCATTGTTAGTTTTAATCTACTTCGTGTTTAGGATACAGTGTGGACGGTAGAAGGTAAACCTATTACTAAAAGAGTTCTATATAATTTTGCTTCAAACATCAAATCTTTTTTGTGAACTAGGCTACAAACATGAATATAAATCATAATGGCATGCAAAGATGACAAATACAGAAAGCATGACGATATGAAAACAACAAAAAAAAAACGTCGATCACACGTTTCATATTGACCCGTAAACGTTCCACATGATGGATGGACTTCAAAAATAAATTATGTTCGAAAAACTTTGTTAGTTAAAAAAAACTCACTCAGGCAGCAGTTGATTAGCACTGGAAAGGGACTGGACTAGACTTCTAAGCTTCATATTAGAATTGACAATCGAAGAATCTTGTCGCTGGCTACGCTAAGCTATCATTCCATCACACAAGAAGTTAAAGAGATGTGTTATTTTGAGAATATACTATAAACCGGCTGTCTCCAATGCTTGCCTGAGTGGTGAGCGGTAGACTCCCGTATCAGCGTCACAGTACAAGCGCTGCAAAAATAATATCGCTCTAGGAATTGCTTTGACTATCATGTATTTCCCCAGTGCTGAGAAAAATCATGACAGTCAAGGCACTCCGGAGAACATTCAAATTATACTGCATACCCCAGTTTGAGCGCTTGCCCTCCCGCCATGAGTCCCTCTTCCCCCAGTAATGTGACTTGTTCCTCCTCGCGCGACGGGTCCGCCATCTTGTGCACACACACGCCGAAATGGCGCCAAGGTCAATGACAAGTTCAATGTCAATGTCATATTCTCAGCCATGAGACATAATACCGTTGCACAATTTTATTGATCGAAATCGTAAATTGAACTTTTTAATTTCAATTTGCATGAATGATTTCAATTAACATGTTTATCGCCGAGATCAATTTAATGAAACAGCTGAGAGAAATGTGACATTGACATTGTAACAACATTATTTGATCATTATTTTATAATTTCAACATTTTGAACGTGTTTAAGCACTTTTGCAAAAAGACCCATGACCTTTATTAATTGTGTAATTCAATAAAAAAGAATAGTGTGATTATTTAGATATTATTAATTAGTATACAATGGAATTGTTAAGTGCTATTTGCAAAAAGTCTTTTTGAAAAATCATCAGTACTATGATACATTGATCAAAAAATAAAGAAAAACGAAATAATAACACGATGGTAAAATAATAACAATACGTAGGCTATCACATTTTGACCGACAAATTGAACGTCTTGGAGCTAGTTTTTTTCTACAACAGCAGTTTGGCCATCGCTTTTTTATCTTCATTTTCTACTAAGTATTTATGCCACTATCTATTAATCAAGCTACATCCACTTAACAGTTTTACAAATTAAAATTTATGTTAAATAACCAAACCATAAGACTGTAATGTGAATTTATAGGAACACTTAACATTAATCCACGATGACCGTATATCTCTGACGTACATTTATCAAACATAATATAATTACTACGCAAACATAATTAAAATTGCCTACAAATTTTACGTCTAGCATCACAAGGATATACCGATGGTAATTATCTTATCTCTGATTAATTTACTACACTAGGTAACGAATATGCTTACGTGAACATAAAACAAATATTATATAGATTATCTTTGAATGTAAAGGATTTATCGATTGCTTCCTAAGGGAAATCATGTGACTTGGTTAATACGATGATTTCAAGTGTTATTACATAATCGAGTAGACTTACCTCATCAAAGAAAACTTGCGTCTTTCTTAAAATGTGTTTGAGCTCAGTAAGCTCGAGGTAGTTCCGCTTGAGTGCTTCGGCGTTCTGGTTTACTTCACGAAGCTCATTTTCGAGTTTTTCAAAGGTAGCCTGGGATAAATCATTGAAATTGGTTTGTAAAAACAATAAATTTAATTGTTAAACAAAAAAGATATGTAGATGCTCTTTTATTCAACAACAAATTTCAAAGCAATTTTTTTTATTTCGTAACTGAATTTACCTCCAAATCAATCATCTCCCGTGGCTGGGGTGCCTCAGGGCACTCGCCAGGAATTTCCAGCATAGGGATGCCGTCACGCCTGATCTCCTTTTCCAGGTACCTGAGCTTACGCTCCATCTCATCGCAACGTCGCACCTCATTGACAAACTTGCGTTGGAACGCGTTCACGTCAGGATTTAACTGAAAATTGTATAATTTATTATGAAGTTGTCTTGCTTTGCTGTTACTACATCAGCAACTTGCGAAATATTTATATGGTTTTTTGGGAACACATATAAGAATTATTGAATTTCTGCTGTGGTTCACGGATTTTATCAATCCATTTTGTACTATTATCTTTAGCTATTATGAAGCCAATCCAAAACTTTACCAGAGGGCACTGGCTTTACTACTGACCAATACTTTGACCATGCTCCAATAAATAAATAAATATCTTGGGACAACTCACACACGGTCATCTGATTCCAAATTAGGCAACTAGCCCTGTGATGTCATCCATTCAAGTAAAATACCATTATTAACAATTATCTAAGAACTACAAAAAATACCATTTGTTTATAGTTTTGCTAAAATTCTGAATTATTCTGACATTTAGAGACTTTGGTTACGAATAATAAATAACAGGAATTAGAAGTGTAAATATATAAGTAAGCTTATTATTTTTATATAATGCTTATGTAAATAGATAAGAAATGTTTATTTAATTTGCATTGTCCTTTGATTACCACCCAGGACAAATATTTGAAAAATGAATGTTTGTTCTATGTCTGGATAGAAAATTATGTCATACTATAAGTATGTATTAACACCATGAATTGGGACTTATGAGAGAAAGTCGAAAAACTATGCCTGCTCTCTTCTTCATTAATATTGAAGTACAGACTGCTTAGCAAATATATCTCTAGTAGGTACGATTTGTACACAACATCAATAGTATAAAAAACATAATTGAAAGAGACCAAATCTAAGAGACACTAGGTATAGGGCATAGCCTGTTGACAAGGTTGAAGACTAAGTACAGCGCCACATTCTTGTCAATACCTAAAGCTCAGAAAAATTGAAAGCTACTAAGGATGGTTATTTACCATCTCGAAAGCTTGAATTGAAGTGAGCAAAATTGACAAGACACTAGGTATAACTATCAAAAGTATCTTGGAAGTCAGTCTGTATGAAGTCAGACAGGCTCTCCAACAGCTTTAAAACAGTTAAGTTTCTGGTGATGAAGGAATCAGTTCAGAGCAGCTGATAGTAGCCAGCCAACTTACATTAATGATGCTCCGAAAACTGTTCGAATCAGTCATTGACGACTAAACTACCTCAGAAACATGGTGCAACATAATAAATAATGGATAAAATCAGACTAAATAAACATTAATTTTGTGCTACAATGTATTTTACTACAGAGACAAGACAGCATTAACTCTTCAGCTTATCTTTGTAACCTGCACACGCCAATTTATATGTCTGTCAATTTGCAGCCCAAGATACTGTTCAAAAGTATTATAATGTCTACTAAGAAATTGCTAGAAGTTAAATCAATTCTAGCCAGCAGCCTCAAGCCACCAAACATGATATCCTGACATTTCAATGGATTGACCCCAATTCCATACTTGTACAAAATTCAACAGCCTTTAAATTGCAACTAGTACAATTTTGGCATAGTTGACCACAAGTTTTATATAAATTTTAGCACTACTTTAACCACAAAGTTAAATTAAGCTAGAATGAATATATAACAGAAGATCACCAGCATACAGATGGTATGAACAATATAGAAGACAGGTGAACGAGTTAATATATAACAAAAACAATAAAGAAACAAGTATACCGCCTAGTGGAACACCAGAAATATTTTCAGCCCAACATGTGACTGCACATGAGCTCAGATCACCTGTCTCTATATTTATTTGATATCAATGATGTAATAAATATTCTAGCAGTCTCATAAATAATAATAAATTAAATTAAAACAGAGAAATTTAAATATATAAAATTTTAGTTAAACACACTAAATGCTGTGTCTACAAATTTAGTTGTCAAGCTTATCACTTTTGAAATCATTATACAAATCCAGAACCAATTTGTCATGCTCTTGAATTATTCTTATTCTTTGAAACAAGTGGCACTTAGAGATAGCCAGATAAGTGTGTCTAAAATGTTCTAATGATAGTCAGAATGGTATTTGTTGTGTGTTAGTACTGGTGTGCGAGGTCATAAGATGATCCAGATAAAGAAAAGCGTGGCAATCAGTGGCAAATCTTATTGTTAGTTATATTTTAATGTAATATAATTATGTCCAAGAACATAATTATTATGATATTGCAACTGATAGCAATCACAGAAATACAGCAGTTACGTCTGTCCAGCAATAATTTAGAAGAGCAGTTCCCAAATAACGGTCACAGAAAAAATCAGGAGTGATTCTCAGCAGGATTATTAGCACATAAAAAAAAGTTGATTCCAAAAATACAGTGTCAATAAAAAGGGTTTAAAAAAATTCCAGTGAATGAGACATCATCAATGTCAGTAACTATTATCAGTTGAATTAAAATTATTTTCAAAACTTATAATGTAAAAAATGAAGTGTGATTTTGAATATGAAATATTTCTTGATCTTTTACATTTTTGAATGGAATCAAAATTGAAACTTTACTGTCCCCAGCAACAGGGTTAGTGTTCTTATAATCTATAGTTCTTTTAATTATACCCAGAATGTATTTATTTATTTGTAAAACCTTATACTAGAGGTTACAAAGGGTTAAACTGAATGCCTTCCTGTGAATGCATTGTCTCCCAGTTAAGTTTTTTTTTTTTTTTTCGTCAGGAAATCTCGGGACGAGTACCTTCAGCCACCGGGCCGACGGAGGTTATGTCGGACTCCAACTGACTAAAAACCTGACTGTGTTCCACCGCGTCACTACTGGACGGAGTTACGGGAACGCTTGCGCACACTACCGCGACTCCGCCAGTGACGTCCG
>DWNH01001555.1:0-11203 GCA_018249895.1 Tiana niger | reverse complement strand
AACACACATAAAAAAAATACAGTCGAATTGATAATCTCCATCTCATTTTTAAGTCGGTTAAAAATAGTTACTGAAAGTCAACCTTAAGAGAAAAAAATACATAATCATACCATAGCGGACAGAGTTTTTGAAGAATTACACTATTTTGATACATTTATTAAGGTTTCTCGTAAGGCGAACAAAAATCAAATCATTGATTTTTTTATATACGAAAACTTACATAGGATAAACTATCTGTACAAAATCTATTGACAGTGAAAACTGTATCAAAATCCGTTGCTTCATTTAGAAAAAACGAGGAGACTCGGTATAAGTAAAACTGGAACAAAGCCGGGACAGGTCTCTACTAAAATACAAATTGTACGCATATCTTTCTTTCATGGTCATTTCACGTATCCGATCTATCTTATTAAAAGCCTATGGCACGATAGAGTTGAGAAAAATAAAATAGCGACTTTACCATAAGGATCTGTGGTAATAGGCTAAATTAATGTCGAGACAGTAACGGCATCAGTATTTTACCTACATCACCTACAAGAGGTTCCGTATCAGTTGTGTCAACTGCCTCCATTTTTCAACACAAAAACTATTTTATTGCACAAACCACTCTTTATTATGACACTTCATTTTAAACTAATCCGGGTTGCTCTGGGCTATCTAATCACGCTTAATATTATCTGAACTGTGTCCGATAAGAAAATAAAAAAATTTATTTACTGTGTTGGCAATACTAAACTTTATAGACAATTATCGTCCCTGTTACGTCGATTTTAATTAATTACTTTTTCAAACATCGGCAAAAAACATTTCGATTAGAGTGCTTGAATTAAAACCGAAGCCATGTTTAATTTCCGATATACTCGTAAACCGCAACAGTGTTGTAGGTACTAACAATTATGTTGTAGTATAACATAATTATTTTTAAATACATACTTAATTCGAACGGGAGACAAATTTATTCAATCTCACTAATATTGTGAAAGTTTTGTAAACTTAAATAAACGTTCGAAACGTATCGGTACAAACAAAAAACTTATGAAGTACACCTGTATATTTATTTACAAAACCATATAACAACAAAGTCACACAGGCATACGCAAAATTCACAGATACCCAACTCGTCGCACTGATCACCTTATGTGTATCATTACATGCAAATTTGCCTACCACCTAAGAACATTTTTTAAAATTGACGACGACTAATATATGATGGCTTGAAGAATCATATAGCGTGGTGCAAGCTGCAGTCGCTGATTATCTATATGAGATGCACGCAATGGCAGATGTGAGAGTAATAGAAAAGACAGACACAACGACACTATATGTACAACGCTAAAAGCAAAGAAAATACCCAAGCATGGTGTTAGAAGTGAACTACATACAGTAAACTCTAATGAAACTCAATCGGTTAGACCCAAAGGAACATGAAATCTAATTGATTACATTCAAAACTATAACCACGGATGGGTCCTTACCGGTTGACGTACTGAAGTACTGAGCGATGTATGCTTGAAAAGAAAAAAGATTAACTTAAAACGTCATATCGTGCATTATCTTTCGCGGACTCTTTGGATGTGGATCCCAGCAGGGGTACTCACAGTTGGCGCTGGCGTTAGAATCCCTGCCACCGTGCTCGTACAGCTGGAAGGTACCGTGGCTGGTGGGAGTGGCGCTGTCGGCCGGCTGCTGCGGCCCCGGCGTCACGTCTACCATGTCATCTTCACCAGACTCGTGCGCCGCTCGACCGTTAGTTGCATTTGTGAACTGCACAAGCAAATGTTATTTTTTTTACAGAAGGATTAGACCATGATACAAATAGTACAATTATGTATATTAAGTATGTGCTGTTAGACAGTGTCACAATTAGGAGAAGATTTATGTGAAACTACTAGGGAATAAGATAGCTAGATTTTTTGATCTAGCAAGAGCCCGGGAACTGTTCAGCTTCACGATTACTATGTAAGTTACCCCACATATCTCTGAATCTATGACAACGCACACCTTATTAAACGTTTATACAACTTTAAACCCCCTAAAAACCTTATACTTACGACTTTTTTATTTCTTGAAGGCTTCCCACTTATTATCAGCACTATGAAAAAAAGTCAACGATAAAGTACCTAGAGGTAGATGTTGCGTCTATCAATTTAGATGTATCGTTATTATGTCTGGAAGACTAAAATAAACGTCTTCAAAACAAGGTTACATAAAAGTAATCCTCTTTGCAAATAACGATCTTCGAAACGATCCCTTCAAACAGCTTATAAACTCAAAGGAAGCTTAAATATATAACAGGTCGGGGGAAGGTATTTTCTTATTTTGTACGCGTAACCTTTTGCTTGTATAGTTTACATAAAAAATTGAATCTCTCCATTTTTCCATCCATTATTTGTTTATCTATTTACCAAAATAAGTGTTCGATAACTTATTTTAACACTTATTTTATCTTTCGCTATTCTACGTTTGTGAAAAAAACGACACTAACAATAGAAAAAATATATTTAATACATTGAAAGTTTTATTATAACGCATTATCTAGTTAAATAACTAAAAGTTGACTTAAGCTAACTTCAGGGTGTCGGTTTTTCGTGACGGTGTGCGCGCGCATCGTAAAAATTTACTCCCATCGTTTTTCCCAAACGCGCCAAAAGAAGTATAACTTCAAAAACACACTACAAATATAAAAATTTTTATATTTGGAGGTCTGGATGTTTTGACGCATAGACTTGCATGAAATTTAGCACACAAATAGTTTATAACCTGGTTTAACATATAGGATACTTTCAATAGGAAAAACTGCTGTGTTAAGGTTGGCCGACTGACTCTCTGAACTGGGCCCATCTGAACCCAGCGGTTTCTTGCTGTCTACTTCAGGTCATTAATCCATCTGGTCGACCTGATCTCATGTGAATGCCTTCAGTTTAAATAGCCAATACTGTTTTACGTTTTACTAAATTAACATTTTGGTAGTTCAGTAGTAAAGTTTCTTATTTCTAAAAGCCTTTTAAAAACGAACCAAGCAGAGCAGTAACTTGATGCTATGAAACACTACACCGTTAACCGCAGGTTGACAGATTACGTCAAATAGGTACTTGTTTGTAAGGCATAAGATATCCCCATAATAAATCAATCGTCTTTAAATATTACTTGTTAACGATAAATAAAATATTAGGTTAATTTCTCCCTTATAATTGATAAGGGCGAAACTATGGAGCGAACATTGCCGTGTAGTATTGGAAAGACTATAATAAATTGAAATAAAGTATATAGAGATGTGTGTTAAATTGGATTCGTTAGTTGCCTCTAACAAACAGATTACATTGAGTAATTGCTTACTACATACTTTACAGGTTTCTCATTTATTGGAAATATTTATGGCTAAGCAATGACGCGAATAATTAAAAACTAATTTTTCGGAGCGAGTAAGCCAATCATGTTTTTTTGACACCAAACATCGGATTTCAGATACAAAATATCGGATTTCAGTGTCTGTGAGGGTAATGTTGCAACTGAATGTAAAACTTCTATGAGGAACAACACAAAGCGAAACGATGACAGTCAATTATTAATTTGCTATTATTTACCACACAATATCTTATAGTTTGTCGAATTAAAACGGTAATACTTAGGATAGTGTTTGTATATTCCAAAAATATGACATTTAGTGAGAAAAATAAAAGAAATCAGTAATTTAAGTTAGTATTTGACACTATTATTATTGGGCCAATTAAATCACATGTGACATTCAACGATGACTTACCTGAAAATTCTCATAGCGCGACGAATTCACGAGTGCACAGAATTAACACAAAAACCTCAAATAAATTGTATTTTTTATTTTATTCAATATTTTGATGCGAACGAAACCCGTCTGCGCCGGGTCTAACTTAGTTATCCTTTAGCGCACTGGCCGCCATTCTATTGAGGAGCGCGGGGAGCAAGAAAAAATCGATACTCCTTTGGTGCGCCACAGTGACTCAGTACTATGTATGTATGTATGCACACATTAAATAAAAATTCAAATATGTAAGATTTTGGTATTTTTAACGACAATTAACTAAATATTAATGTAAAAGTAAAAAAAAACTTATAAAAAGGGCACTAGATATACCTAAACAATTATTCCCACTTTTCTATACTCTATGTTTATATTTAAAAACTAGCTGTACCCGCGACTCCGTTCACGTGGAATTTGTAAAACGACATATAATACAGACGACGATAATATAGTAAAGTTTTGCTGAATAATTTTATTTTGCCTTAATTGTTTTTTTTATTATGTGTAACTTAAGTTAAAAACACGAGTTTCGTATTTATTTTAAAAATAGGGCCATCCCAAATCAGTCTTTGTTAGGAAGTAAGTACTGCGGTCAAGTTGGTGAATTTAAAATATAACGTGTTCTTAGTAACGCACAAAACCTATGAAAAAATATTAATATTATTACACAAAAATACTGAAGAGAGTGACACTTGTATTTAGGTACAAATATGGGCCACTATTTGTACACGTAGAGATGTTTATCAATGTGCAAATGGATCTTAAAAATAAAAGAAATAAACTAACAATCAATAATCTCGAAAAAAAACCATTATTACTCGCTACAATTATCAGAATGACCCTGAAATAAGCAATTTAAAAGTGACTAGAATGTGACGTAAGACAGTCATGGTCAACACAAATAGACAGAGAAAATTTCAGTTAAGAATAAATAGTCATTAAAGTTGCTGTAACCTAGTTAATACTTACGCTCACTTAGGATGTAATTTCATAAATCAATTTTCAATAAATCAAATCAAATCAAATCAATGCTGAATTTAATAAATTATGGTTTTTATCAAAACACGGGGTGTGCGGTCTTCTCTTGCACCTTGTAGGTCGGGAATATACATCGGCAGTGACATATTAACGTTTTTGTCAGTTATATACATTAAAAAAAATTGCAATCTTGCAGCCGGATCTCGTACCTACTTACTATAAAAGTATGTTTGTACCGTATAAATGGGTTCGGTAGCCCTACGATACCCGTCGACGCCCTACCGTCTATATATGACTGATAACCACTTACCGGATAGCAGCAGAGTTCGGCATGGAAGAGGGCCACAGTCAGTCAGTATGGGTTATATTGGTAGTGGCTCCCCAGAGGAGTAAATACAACAATATTACCGTTCTGATTACTACTAAACAAAGGGAACTAAAGGGGTAACTCAAATGATGTCCAGTCGAGTGTCCTCAGCTCAGCCTCACGCTTCCATCGCGTGGACGGTGCCCTGCTACGTTGAATGGCCGTCACCAGTACAATATTTTAGTCACCGTAACACCGAGTACTCCGTTAAACTCGGGACCGCGTTGGCTTTACGTCCGAAAACACCAACGAAAAATAGCACACGATGGCTCCGAACTGTTTTCGTGGCAACAACTCGGCAATGCGTACCACTACTCAACCACGACTTAACTACTACTAATAATGACAGCGATCGTTCGGCTCGACCAGAAAAGTCAAGTATGTGAGTCAAGTTGCTAATTACAGCAACTATACCGAACATTGTTAATTAACTGTTAAAAAATATCAAGTCACTTAAATCAAATAAAAGAAAGGCATCAAAAGTAGGTGCAGGTTTTCGTTTGGCATAATTTAAAAAAAGTTTTTTCAAACAACAGACTAAACGACAACTTTTACCGATTTAAACATGTAAATATCAATCAATCTGATCATGAATAAATATTACCCATCTCTACGTATAAATAGAACAACAAAGGACTGATATGGGGCTTGACTGTCACGTTATTCTTTTCATAAAGTCCCTGTGTAACGCCTGCTCCTATTGTTCAGGCTCAAGGTGTGCCATCTAGAGCAATTGTCGTTTCACAATATCTTTTAAAAATATATTTAAGTACCTATGTACCATAATCTTTTCTAGCGGCCTTATCGAAACCAATCTCTCAAGGAATACATCTGCGAAGGATATAGGTATCCCAATACTTAAGAGAATAAAGTATATATTTATACACAGATAAAATGGTGTAGTTAGATTGGTAGATAGGCAGATAGACTACCAATAAAAATGTATACAGGAGGGTGAAGCCTTTGTACGCATAGAATCTTCATGAGCGAACGTCTTAATACGCCTACAAAAGAACCTCTGTGGCACAATACCAGTCTATAAAAGATCAGAGGATGCATTCTGTCCATTTACAGAATGCATCCTTTGTTAATGTCCGTTGAAAATTCCACAATAGGCTCAATTTTTGCGCAGATTATTTTTGCAATAATATAATACTGTACGTGGCTGGTTTCTAAGGAGAATGTACTTAGGACGACATAAACTGCAACTTCAGGGTAAAAGTATTAAAAAATTGTCTGTAAAATAATATGTAACAATCGCAATACGTTAATGATACACCCTATCAAAAATGTAATAAAAACTGATATGTCATGGCGCCCTATCAGAGCATTAGGTTAATGAAAAATGCGTGAGATTACAGAGAATATTGAAATTGAAACTCGTGATCAGGGGATAATCTGCGCTAGTATACAGTTGCACAGTAAAGTTCATGCAATTTGAACGTAGAGTTCAACTGGTCGCTCAACACACTGTATGGCCTGGATTGCGTGATTGATCACTTATATCGTTACCGCTGTTAAGTTAAAGTAGTGCATCCTGCTTGTAAATCCGTGCAATTTGCCGTGCGGTTCACCAACTGAATCAGATCTGACATATCGCGTTTGTGGTATTAGGAGAGAGGAAAATTTTAGATCAATAATAATAGTAATTATATCTATGTATATCTTTGTTTCAAGGATTTTTGTATAAGTATCTATATAACGTAAAAAAAATGAAATTAAGTATATTAGCTCAGGGTAACACTAATTATTACTTTTAAGTTCTATGACCCTTTGCTTGCATGCATATTTACTTTTGTGTAAATCCAATTAAGGATCACGTACCACATACTGTGATATAACTCCTATTATACGCTATTACAATAACTTAACGAAAATCAATCATTATATTTGTATACACCCAATTTGAACTTCGAATGGTGTACTGAACTTTTCAAACAACTGCAACATGTCAGAAAAGGTGAGTCTTGGACAACTGCTCTCATTATACTTAACAAAAGTATGCTCATAAATAAAGCCCAGCTGTCACATTTAAAGTTTATCAACACCGGTCTGATGTCTCGTTTATTCTTGGTTAGGCTTCCGGTTCGGCCGAAACTGCGGCCAAGGTCGAAGATTTGGTTCCAGCTAAAAATCGTGTTTCGATCGGACACTAAATTAACAAAATAATTCAGGTGGAATAAGATATGTTAAAAGTATCTCAATATATTTTATTGTCATCATGAAACCATTCTCACAATGCTCAAACATTTCAGTAAACATGCAGCACTATTTGGATTTTACTAATACCTACTTAATTAGCGATATCTGAATTTAGGTTTTATTAGGAATTTAGATT
Source organism: Tiana niger (assembly GCA_018249895.1). NCBI lineage: Eukaryota > Metazoa > Arthropoda > Insecta > Lepidoptera > Hesperiidae > Tiana > Tiana niger. The sequence goes on along the minus strand of DWNH01001555.1, from coordinate 3,742 downwards.
GAGATTAGGTTCTATAAATCCTTTTCTAATCCTAAGCCTAATCATCCTCAATATCAGGTTTGCCTGATAATTGTTACACTTTATTTAATAATCTATGTATATGTCATATATGAAGATTATTGATTTACCTTATTTTAATGTAAGATAAATGTCAGTAACTTAGAAGGTAGAATGATAAAACTAGACTTTTTAAAATGTCACCATTAGACACTACGCAAATCAGGAAAAAAAAGACTATCATATTTTTATGGCAACGAAGAGGTAGAGCTAGCCAGATAAGTTCAAGTTCTTTATGATTTTAGCTTGGAGCTCACCTTTGTCAATTGATAAGACATGTTTACACATATGATAACGAAGCAATGATAAAAATATGTTTGAATTGCAAAAGATAATTTTATGTAAAAAATATAGTTGCCATTTAGCTGTGCTTGAAGTTATTCTGACAATCACTATTGAAGAAAAAAATTTAGAAGTAATGAAGTATGGATATAATTTAAAAAAACTTATGAATGTTATTATAGATGTAAATTAGTGTTAATAACATAACTATCTGAATCTCCTCAAGTCTCATCTAATTTATTCACTTTGTTCTGCAACATATGGAGTAGTTGAACAAAGTTAAAAACGCTGGCAACACAATTCCCTATGTGTTATTGAAGCACAAACATAACACTGAACTCTTTCAGTTAAATGGACTATAGATTTACCTGCTCAATAGTTTATAAAAATATATGTAAGAAATAATAATACCTTTTTGTAAACTGATTGATAAGTCATAGACATCTTTGGTATGGAAGACTTCAGTGGAAAACGCTCCATAGCATGTGTCACTCTGTAATTAAAAATAAAGATGTCCTATTATAAAATTTTAATTGACTGGTCTTGTGGTCTAGTGGTTAGCGAACCTGACTACTACACTGGAGGTTGTGGGTTTGATCCTCTCCCAGAATAAATGTTTGTGTGATGAGCACGAATATTTTTTCTGTGTCTAGGTGTATTGTTATCTATATAAGTATGTATTTACAAAATAAAAAATATTTTCGTATGTTTATCAGTTGTCTGTTTACCATAGCACAGACCTAGTTGCCTAGTTTGGGATTGGATGACCGTGTGTGAGTTGACCCAAGATATTTATTTATTTTATTTATTTATCTTGTACATTCCAAAAAAAAAAGCATCCCATAATATTTAATATCCAAATTCTGGTGTCTTTGTAGTTCATAGTCACAGCTATGTTTGTTGGCTGGTGCTATTGTGTTTGCTATAGTTTGTATTTTTTCTTGTAACCCAATATTTCATTCTGAAATCTTTTATCTGAATCCTAACAAGAGAAATAATGTGTTTTTTAAATGGAGTGTCATTAATTTAGAGTCATTAAGTTTAGAGTCAATTGTCTATATAATATATGTCTAATAATATAGTAGAATTCATTAGGTATACAATAAAAATTCTAATTGTCTTGGTTAAGTTTAGGTGTTTACCAAAACTGCAGTCAAGTCCAAATATTGGGTTTCAGTTTCAGTTTCAGGTAAAAATCATATTTCAGATGGATACTAATTTATAATATCCCTATTAATTCCTCACACACACCTCTCCCCACCTGTCGCATACCATACCTTCTAAGTCAAACTTTACAACTTTTTTGTCAATAATGGGCAATAATTATTTCAAACTAGGGAGCCCTAAAGCAGAATGCAATATGTAATGGAATATTGTAAAACTTATAAAAAGTCCCATCAACGACGATTCAATAAAATTATTAACTTAAATATATTTCGTAAAATTGATTCACTTAACCTATTATTAAAAAAATATTTAAAATAAAAAATACCATTTTGTTGAGTACATTAATGTTTGTTATTTAGCAAGTAAAGATGTCAAACTCATAATAATAACCTGCTATTGGATAAGTCTATCGTAAAAAACTTGCGTGGTGATCAAGTTAGAAGCGAAAGTCGTTAACTCGCTGGCAGAGTCGTCCGCCCCCTCAGTACAACGTAATTTGAATACAAATATATAATAAAATTATTATTTTCACTATTAGATACAATTATTAAATGACTCCTAAATTTTGCGAATATAAGTCCATAATATTAATGTAATAAAATGTTAAAAACTAGTTCTGTATAAATTAAAATATTGGAAGGATAACATCGGAAGTACTTACATCCTAAGTAATAGTTTTGCATTGTAACTCTTGTAGAAGTCTCGATGAAAAACTGGGAACAATAAATAAATATACACCTTATTTTAACGTAAAAAAAAGATAACTTTTAGGAGAAATAAAATTAACAAATATCTAGTCGTGTTGGAAATTCGAGATGACATGCGTGACATAACACAATTGACACTTGACAGTAATCCACACAGAACCTGCACAGATTGTGGCAGAGTACGTTTGAGAACAGTCTGTTATAGATTATATAAGGGTAAACTATAATCTATAAATGCATACAATACAGCAATTTGTTTTGTTAATAGATAAATGGTCGGCGACGTAGGGCTGCTATTTATTCAAACTCCGAATAGATATTATTTGTTAAAAACAGACAGTGTATTACTATTAGAATTATTGAAATTACTATGGCTGCTTACGTCTTTCTTTATCTCAATAACTATGGGAAGTCTGTTTCAATCAGAAGTGAAGGAGGTATTAATTGATGTTTGCAGCTCAATGTCAAGCGCGCCGTAAAGAAGGTGCTTCAGGCGCAGATGACCAGACTCCATATTGTGAATTTATACGTGAAATAAACCTTTAAAAAATAAGTCTACCTGATTTAGTTTTCCTTTTATAGGTTTCTTTTTATTTTTGTTAGAGGCATGTTGTTTTAACCTGGCAAGCCGGACTATGTTTGTAATAATTTTGTTATAACTTGATCTTTTTTTAATTACAAACTCTGAAACTGCGTACCTAATCGATTTGAGCTTAAAGTGCGTCAAGAATAATTAGAAGTCCACCTGTTGAAGTAGTTAATGCATCATGAAAATGCGAAATATATAAAATTGAGTTTATCGACGACCCTGGCTAATCAACTTTAATAGGAACCTACTTATTTAAGTGGCACTTCCAAAAATCAGATATTTAAAAACTGAAATGTATTGGGTACCACCCAAAATACAATTTTATTACAAAGCTCAAGAATAGATTTTTTTATGTATGAATATGTTAAAGTTTATACTTTTCTATTATTATTCTGCCAGGCCGGCAAATTTTGACTGTATTTATTTAAAAGCTTTTATTATTTCCTTCGACAATTGCTACTGGAAAGTAATTATTTTTTTAGTATAAAAATAATTATTTTTGGCCAACAAACTCTAATAAAGACACCTGCTCATGGTATAACTTTTATGTCCGCATAAAAATAAAAAACTTGTTTCGCATCGAAACATGCTTTAATTTTAACCAATAACAGAGAAGTATAATCAAACTATTTCTTTATTACCAAATGGCATCCGTACAGTTTTAAAGAGGTGTAAAAAGTTCTACGATATAGATATTGTATAGGTCAGGATACGACCCACAGTTGAGTATACCCAATACTCACCGATACATTAAATAATAATTTACTACATGCTGGTCGAGGATAAAGCATGTAAAGCAATTTATTGTTTCGGAAAGAGAGTATGGATGCCGGAGTTCGCTAAATACGAGGCGACCATCTGAATCCTCAGAAGTAGCAACGCATCTATTTGCGATCTCAGGTGGGACTAAGGTACTGCCTGAAGTTGCAAGTGGATGTCC
>DWNH01001554.1:0-11208 GCA_018249895.1 Tiana niger | reverse complement strand
ATATAAGTATGTATTTACAAAAAAAAAGTATTTAAGTATGTTTATCAGTTGTCTGGTCACCATAGCACAGGCCTAGTTGCCTAATTTGGGATTAGATGACCGTGTGTGAGTGGTCCCAAGATATTAAGATATTATTAGATATTAATATTCTAACTTAACATAATAATATGGGCTCTGTTTAATCTGCATGTCTCAAACAGTTAATTATAAACTTTAGCATTCTTATCCTGAAGGACCCATTTAAGACAAAATTACACTAAAAAAACTTTCTCTGTATAAAGAACATTTACTGTTTTTTAAACTTTCTGTCTTTAGCAATGTCAATAATTTAAAATTTATTGCAGCAGTCTAGATAGGTGTTACTGAACTGAGGCTTTATTATACTTTCAGGACAACATTAGCTAGATGGCGGGCGGCGCAAGTGCAGGAAGCAGGTGGGCAGCGCGAGCGCCGGCCATATCTTGCTTCAGAATGCAACGATTTGCCACAAGCTGAAAAGTGGAGGTTACAGATTGTCAGGGAAATTGCAAAGAAGGTTGCTCAAATACAAAATGGTTAGTCATTTAGCATTTTGAATAACTTAAATTACGGTAGATGAGGATCTAAGTATTGTAACTTTAATGTTTAATAAAAAAATATGTGAAATGTGATTTGATTAAAAAGACAAATCTTAAAAGAAAAAACTCTTTTCAATCAAATTTAATTATCTTCATATTTGGGAGTTTTTTATTATGCAGATAGTACAGCTTAGCAATTTTTTAATTACAAATAAGTTTACATGTTGAAATTTTAAGTTGAATTGAAATAGATTTATTAAATCTATTAGGCCATGCAAATTCTAAAATGTCGTAAATAAATTCTAGTTTAATTTAAAATTTACTTTTAAAGTATCATCATGGACGATATAAATAATGAGGAAGTCAATCTGCCATCTACTGAAAGCCCAAATGAACTAAGCATCAAGTTAAATAATGAAAATAGTAGCAAAACAGCATCCATAGCGACGCCTATAAATACTTTTAACGTAAGCCCACGCCTAAGCAGTACGCCTAGGAAAGATAGCAACATTGATTCTTCACCAAAGGGATCGACACAGGCATCATCTATTAAAAGTAAAAGGAGTGAAGCAGGCAGTTTAACTCAAGAAACTAACAAAAGAGGACTTAAAAGTCCTAGTCTTAAATCAGAACGAAACAATAATAATACTGAAATGCCTCCTGCTGATATTAGTAAAAGATCTATTCCGAACGAGAAAACTGAAAAAATTAGCGCATTACCACTAGTTACAGATATAAAGCACAGTCCTAATGTAAAATCACCAAACGTCGAAGAAAATGTTAATGAAACAGTATCTCAACTTCAACCTCAAGGTCAGAAGATAAGCCAATATGTTGATGAGTTAACAGAGACAGTAAGAGAGCTTTCTGAGAGCTTGGAAAATACAAAAACTCCTGCGATAAATAGTAATATTAATAAAATCACGAATATGAGTAAAATTCTAACAAACGAAGCAAATGCTTTGAGACAATCGATCAAGAGTTTGTCAAATGATATAAGCCGTACCAAAGAAGCCTTAGGGGTATGTAATGAAGAGGATGTAAATTTTCCGTATCACCTTTTCCTCGTTGAACTCATTATAAACAAAATTCACATGAAATGTGAATGTTTTGAATTCAATTACGATAACCTCGTTATATCAGCATCATTTTTGGGAAAACTCCCTATTACATTGTACGATTCATCCTATGGTAAAATAGATAGTTTTAACAAATTAAACGTAGGAAAATCGACATTGTTTGCAATGACTTACGACAAAATTTGTTGTATTAAAGAATTCGTGATTCATTTGCAAATTACTAAAAAGCCACCGTGTTCGAATTGTATAACGAGAATAGCTGAAACTTACATGGATTACTCAGATGAGTTTGCCTCACTGCGAGAAGAACTTTGTAAGAAGTGGACTGACGAGCAACCATATGATAACATATTGTGTACTGCTTCAACTCCATTGTCTAAGAGTATGTTTTATCTATCATGTTGCAACAACGATCAAAGTGAACCAATAGGTGTTATTGAAATTACAACTCGAATGTCATTTCTTGGCAAGGAAATTACAACAGCCTTTAATGCTACATCAAAACCAAAAGGTACAACATCGTTTCTTATGAAAGAGGATCATGGAATGAGCTTGTATTCGTGTCAAAAAGTGGAAATGGATAGACATGGCAAAATCCTTTTAAATGAAGATGTTTTTAATAGAAAAGAATCTCCTTCATCTACACACAGGTCAGGTAGTCCAGTTTCTGAATATTCAAGCGTTCAGGAATCTCTAAAACACGCAGTAGTCCCTCGTAATTTTTATAAACATCAACAAGGTAAATAGTTTTAACTTATTTTGCATAAAAAGTTATACTGTTCAGAATTTAATTTAGTATCTTTACAGATAATGGATCAAATTACGATGAAATATTTACAAAAATGAATGAAAACGAGTTAAAAATAAAGGTTCCAAAAAGCACGAAGATTGATAGATCAGGAAAATATGAAACAATTCAGGATTTGTGTACATGCGAAAATCCCCAGTATAATACTGGAGATCAAATTCAATTCGAACTGCCACGGGATACGCATTCAACTAAAACTCCGAATGTATACACATCTAATCTTAAATATACTTATAAAAGATGTGATGCAATTTCTGAGAACAAAGATAAAAAAATTATAAACGTAACACCAGCAAATTGCCCCGCTCCAGTTAATATAGAAAAACAGATACACCCTCAAAAAGACATATTCATACTTAAAATAGGCAAAAAACTTGAAACTAAAGATAAAAAGACTGATTTAGAAATTGAGTTAGTGACGCCCAAAGCTCCTGCAGAAAAACCCGTTGAAAACAAACAAATTTCCCAGCAATGCAGTAGCGGGAAATTAGATGATAAATCACAGAAAGGTGATAAGAAAAAAGCTAAGAAAGGAAAAAGTAAAACAAGTTTAGGCAAGAAAAAAGATAAAAAGAATAAGAAAGTTAAAAAGTCAAAAAGCAAGAAATAGCACTATTGCACCAGTATACTAAATTTAATTCTTAAGAAAAGCATAGTTCAATTTTTGGCATCTATATTTTAGATTTATCATTTAAATATTACAACTGAAGGTAATGACTATGTAGTCTGTATTTCTATATAAGAAGTCATATTGTACATTTACATTTATGTGAATAATTTCAATATCATCAGCCCTTTGTTTAATCAAGCCTCAAGGTCTAGTGGTTCGCAAACCCGACTGCTAAACGTGGATTGATTCCCACCTAAGAAAAATGGTTGTATGTTGAGCTTGAATATTTGTTGTGTCTGGGTATAAAAATATATATATCTATTTAAGTATGTGTTTAAAAAAATATTGATGTATGTTTATAAGTTGACTGGTTTCCATAGCACAGGCTCTGCTCATTTGCTATTAAATGCTTGATTATGAAGAACATTTCATAATGATTCATGTGATTATTTCGCAAATAACTTCGAAAAATAATTGAATATAACTTGTACGCACCCAAGAGGAAATTTCGAATGAACTAACCTCTTAAACTGTTTTTAAATAAATTTATCATTTTGCAGCTGGTCTTGGAGAGTTCCGGATACGTGATCTCAATGATGAAATAAATAAATTAATGAGAGAAAAACGACATTGGGAAGTACAAATAAAGGCACTCGGTGGACCAGATCATGCACGAGTCGGCCCCAAGATGTTGGATCAAGACGGGAAAGAAGTTCCTGGGAATAGAGGGTACAAATATTTTGGCGCGGCTAAAGACTTGCCAGGTGTGTTTATCTAATGCTTTCCAAACTATTAGTGCCAGACTTTCATTAGGTGCAAATTTAAAAATAATAATTTAATAAAACACTTTTTGTTCCAATAATTTTTATTTTAATATAAAAGGCGATCATCTTAGTCCTTAGAATTCTGTAGTCAAAACGAAAAAAGGCATTTTTTGTTATGACGTTATTTTGACATTTTTTCCAAAATTGAGTTACATATGAGATACGTATTCGGAATCATTAAAAAAAACCCACCTACCAGATTTTTTATATTTGGCTTAACCTATTTATTTAGCAACGCCACTATTTGCGATCACAGATAGGACTAAGGTACTGCTTGAAGTTGCAATGGTTGTACATTGGTTGCAGTGACCACTTAACAGCAGGTGGTGTGCATGCTCTTTGCTACTTTTATTCAATAAAAATTGTTTGCCAGGCCTGTTAGTATATTAATATATTTAAATACTGTTATTACAGGTGTCAGGGAGCTATTCGAACAGGAACCTCCGCCACCGCCTCGACGCACTCGAGCAGATCTCATGCGAGATGTAGATGCTGATTACTACGGCTACAGGGATGATGACGATGGACTGCTAGTGCCTTTAGAGAAAGAAGCTGAAAAGAAAGGTATTATTTTCACTTTAAAGTAGCTAGATATCACTAGTTCAATTAGATTCCTTTGGAAATTTTGATTTGAATTGGGTCTCTCTCTCTTCCTTTGCTAAATCTTGAAGGATCTGTTCATTTCCAACTTACCAATAACCATGCCAATTAATTTTTGTTCCAATATATTTTTTGGAAGAGCATGGTTACCGGAAGCCACTTTAAATATGAGACCATTTAACTTAACCATCCTAAGAGGATTAGCATTGAAGTTGAATATGGAAGTCCATGGGTCGCGGAAACCATTTCACATCAGGGTCACCTGGGTTGTACACAAGCAGCAAACAACCACGTTTTCATATGAAAAAAAAAGCTATGACATATAATGTCTGCACGTTTTTTTACAGCAATTGAACGTGCAATAGAAAGATGGAGGAGAAACAAGGACAACGATAAAGATCAGGATATGTCTGAAGAGGAAAATATTTACCCTGAGGATGTAAGTAAAATTTTCTAGATACAAAAATAAGTAGAAATTCTCTTGAATTATTATGATATAGTCAGCTCACTCTGTGTTAAATTGCATTAAATTTGCAGTATTGATTTATAATTATATAAGCGTTTAAATAATACAAGATTTATCTCGACATTATATGACACAAAGTTGAAACCATGACCCAGAAATGAATGAAGTACCTACTCATTCATTCTATCGCACTGTCATTCTACCTCATTCATTCTGTCTCTAGTCATTGTCGTAATAGCCTCGTATTCTCACGTTTACAAATAGGGTCGAGGACTACTTCTCAACACTATAAAGTCCTCATATAAGCTTGTACACATTTAAATGTACCGAAACCGTTTTACTTTTCTTCTTTTCCGAGGTTTAATTATTTTATATATTAAAATAATTCCTATCCTTCCAGCCCGATGACAAGCGAATAGATGACGATGATGCAGTCAGTTCAACGATTACGTCACACGTCGCAGTGCCTTCACAGAAGGATGTCGAGGAAGCGTTGCTAAGACGCAAGAAACAAGAACTGCTTGAACAGTACGGTTGCTTAGACGTCAAGATGGAAGACACCTGACACCAGCACTACATTTTTTGTTTATTTCAATAAATTTTTTAAGGCCAATTTTGCGTTTTTATTATAAAAACTTCTTATATGACTTTTGCTTTGTCACTGCATCGCTGCACGGTAGCTCTCAATATCAGTCAATATCAATCGACCTCTGTCAATTCCAACCGACGTCTCTATAGAGATTACTTTCTTTCTCTCGAGCATGGAGCCTGAATCGCACACGCGAAGTCTTTCATTGACATTTCATATATAAAAAGATTATAGGAACAATTCCGCAAACTAGCTATTTTATACAATTGTAAAACATTTTTTTACCGTTACCTAAAGTCTAAGTTTAACACGGATTGTATGTAAGAACGAATGAACGTAAAACATCAACCAAATATTTTTTTATCTATGAAGTCAATTCAACATAACGAGTGAAATTGTGAAGTTCACGAAAATTAGGTATCGACGTTTCTTTGTGCTTTTACTCATTTTGTTTGTTTTTTTATTTTCTATTATACTATATTATATACATGTATATGAGATATTAAGAAGTTGGTTAAAAACTAAGATGTTAACTATGTGAACTCACATCACCTGACTTGCAAAACACTAGTAATAGTCAGTGTTAATAACTACATCTTATGACCAAGTACTAGTATTAGTATTAGTGTAAGAAATTAAAAAAGAAATAAAACTTCAGAGTTTAGTTGCCATAATTTATTTTCGAACAATTTAACTCACCGCATACTTCACTTTCAAGCAAAATATACAAAAACTAATGCGGGTCAGGTTACAGAAGCTCTCTGATCATAGTTAATTGATAAATCATGCACTTGTTCGGTACACCTCCTTAAGCCCTATGCAAGCGTCTATTAGACATATCACTAGGAACAAATTTGCACTGGCTCGAATATATAACGGTCTAAAAGTAAACAGTGGTATATTTTTACACGAACCGGGTAATAGAACCATTTGCCCAGAAGAAAATACATCATTCTATTAACTTAATATGTGTAAAATAACAAAATAAAATTACAATCAAACTAAGAAATCTCTCTTATTGTACGGTTTTCGGACACGCAACTTAAAAGCAACTGTTTCATTATATACATAGACACCAGAGAAAATAAAGGAACTAAGTCCAGATTGAACCCTACGAGCTCGCTATTATGCCTACAGCTAGTAAAGTCTATGAGGACAAATAAGATAAAAAACATTACATAATTAATTATATAGAAAGCCTTACATTTTACGTATTGTGTTTACTTTTGACCGTGAAAGAGCTAAACATTGAAATAAACTATAATCGAAATACCTGATTATATAGATAATAATTTGACTACAACTAACAATTAAGCGATTATATCCCAATAATACACAAGGAATGTACAAATTTAACGCAATTAAAAGCATCCAATACCTACAGTAACGTTAAAAGAAACATGTGTACGTCTAAATATATTATACAACAAAAAATGTTTATCTTTAGAATAGAAAACATTCACTTACTTGAAAAGAAATTAAATAGAATGTTAAGTATTTCTTTATACATGCAGTTATATACACACCAATTGTTCTAGGTGGTATTGTATTATTATGTACCTGAATATGCATGATTTGGCGTATCTATAGCTGCACTTGCAGTCAACAAAATAAAAAAGGGTTGTAACGAAACCTTTTTTAACTACGTAAGTACTTTATCAGACTTTGTCTGTCGACCACATCTCTACTCTATGCCCTTACACAATTCCGTACCTATTACTGCAATTCGTGCGATAAATATTATCGATTCTTGCGCATTTAATAAACAATATGAGTAATAATGTATTCGTAATCTAATATATCAGCTGTTTGATAAAACAGTTGCCAATTTAGTGATAGACCAAAATTTGATTTTCAGCGAAAATCTAAAATATGACTTAAATTTTAGGTTTGGCCAAACATAGTTCAATTCTAGGCCGAAAACGAAACTGAGGCTGAAATCGAAGCTTCCCATATCACTATTCATATCTGCACGATAAAATCAATTGTAAAACTAAACAGCTACGATTTAAGCGGTTACGGTACATACAACTATATTGCACCTTCTATCAGAACTAAATCAGGTATTTTATGTAAATTGTTATTATATTATTAAGTTCATAACACTAAAACATCGCATTGTAAAAAATCTTGCAAATAAAGTAACAAGTATTCATTAAATAATTTTATAGAACAACTAGCTAGGTACCTGATCTATTTCCTCAATTTGATTGTATATATTATATTGTATTGTATATATTGTATAAGGTATCAGATTATTTATTTATGAGTACGGCTCATACCTCATAAACACCACAAGTTCCCAGCTCTTTCCAAAGCTCAATGTGCATTATCATTGGGTACTGTAATTTGATTGTTTATAGAACATAACAAGATTTATGGATAATTACTTATTACAATGAGGAATTCAAAAATGATTTTATTTCTTCTAAGTAATTTGCCAGAATATGAACATTTGAGAAATATTTTTGTTATTCTCTTTATTTTCATTGGTTATATTTTCCATTGATTCACATTATGGCACTCAAAAATCTGTATTAGCTGTTAGATGGAAGTATTTATTTTCTTACAAAAAATGTATATCCTAAATTATTGTCTATGGGACATTATGAGTTATAATAAAGTTCACATTTTAACCATAGACATCTACCATTTCCGCTAAGCTTCGAGACTATTACGCTATGAGCTTTATTTATCTAAAAATACTCCTAAAAATCAAAAATACTGACTAATTTTTATTATACTTAGTCGTAATTACATCGAGTTAGAAGCACAAATCATTTAATACACCGTCAATTATTACAAATATATAATCAGCTGTGGTAATTTTTGTTTACTTTAACGAAAGCCACTCAAGTTTGTTTAAAAAGTGTGTTTTGTATTATTTTATCAAACCATCTGGTTTATTACCAGTGTGCTGATATATTTACCACTTTGGGAAAGACGCCATAATTGACAGCAGTAAATGATTTGTTTTATAATTGAGAAAACATTTAATATGAGTATCGCATTCCATTAAGTTCGATAAGTTTATTCATAGTCCTATATTAAAGTTACCACTACGAGCTAATAATATAATCAACTTAAGCAACTTTTGCACGCGATTTGAACATATTTGAAATATGTACGTAAATACTATGTGCTTTTTTTTAACAGGGTATAAAATGTTTTATAATAACTATATGTGTTAGATACACAAGGTGACGTCACTGTGCTCTTGCAGCTAATAATGGATATAAACCTACATATACATGTTTATACAATGGAATCGTTAATATAAATAAATAAATAACGCTTCACACTCACAGCCCCACACTAAGATTCTCTGTGTCGTGGGTACCATGGACACACACAAAGACAATTACACTAACACCCAGACCGGGAACAGAAATCTAAATTCATCATCTACACTTCTGCCACCAGGAATCGAACCTTCGAATGGTGTACCAGCATGCTAACCACTACACAACATGGGACATCAATATAATTTTAAACATACCCATGTCCAACTTATAGTATACATATATGTTATTATACATAAAATAGTACATCTATTTAATCTTATAAAAATATCTATATAATTGAACTTAAATTTTGATTTTATCGTTTGTATATTACAAATTGATTATGAACATATAGTAAATTAATTAAAATTATTGAAAGCATATAACTTTTATATATTTGTGTTATAAGACATAGTAGCCTAAATTCAAATATCTCTTCGCTTACAAGTAAACTGAGATCACTGTCAAAACTTTGATAAAACAATGTATACTGTTGTCCCTACAATAAGCTTACCAATGCATATATTTTATTTTCTCATTATCTTCATATCCATTATTAGCTGCACGAACACGTGCGGCACACACGTACGGAGTAACATAAAGATATTGTTAACAATTAAATAATTTACTATACATGTTGGGGCGTTAAGACTGGAACAAATTCTGTTGTTTGGAGTCGTTCTCGAAGTCACTCCACGCATTGTTCAGCTCCATAAATATCATTTTCGCTATGTTTTCATTGGGCGTTCCCATTTGCTGTTAAATTAAAAGAAAATTAGAAAGCTGTTTTATGGTACCTATAACTACATAATATAACATCACTATCATATATTATACAATCTTTATAAAATTGTAAACCGTAAAAAACAATTGAAAACTCCTGCAAGGCACCTGATACAGAGGGACCATTGCAGTCCATACACATCCACATTCAACATAAAATAGTAATATAGGAGACAGTAAATAGATGCGTTGCTTCCAGGAGTGGTAAGTGTGGTGCCACGCAAATTCCACGGTAGAAATGGGTGTAGTTTGTTGCCTCAACAATCAAACCAAACGTACGGGTTCACGGTGAAAATGGGCGTGGTGGTGGTACCAATTCCATCGCGTCAAGTGTGGATGCATAGCGTACCTTGTCGGGGTGCACGGCAAGGCAGGCCTTGCGGTAGTTGCGCTTGACGTCGGCGGGCGACACGAGCTGCGCCATGTCGCAGCGCGCCCAGCGGCAGTCGGCCCACACCACGCTGTGCAGAGAGCACAGCAGCGCACGGATGTTGGCCTTCTTGCCTTCCGTCTATAACCGAACATGATATACATATAATGACGCAGTGCTACAGATACTTTTTTTTGTTTTGTTTTTCAGGCCACTTCGTATTAAGTGGTCATTGCAAGCCATCCAATATGCAACTTCAGGCAGTAATCGCAGTCCTATCTACAATATCGCAAATAGATGCGTTGCTACTTCTGAGGACTAGGATGTTGTCACATTTTATGAAATGAAGACACTAGCTTTTTACATTTCAAATTACACTATAAAAATAGACCTTTAAAAAATTGTTATGTAGCTTTTTCGACTTTTTAAATCTTGTTAAATTACTCACCCATTCATGTATTTTCAGTTTGTCAGGGTCCATTTCCTTGACCATTTCCTCTTTGCGCATAGCATTCATCGTCTTAGGCCCGCTGTCTTTCTTCGCAAAGTCGTAGCCTTGGCTGCCGAGCAAGTCGCCGAACACATCAGTGGATTTCTTGGATTTATCTTCGGCAGGAGGTTTGGCTGTGTCGAAGTGAGTCCGGCTGAAAATGAAGAGACACTTATTTAAACACTTTGCCAGATACCAAATGGTTTCAGATGCACAGGCTCTGCCTAATTTGGATTCAGATGACCTTGTGTGAGTTGTGAACACATAAAAAGGTTACCTGTAGTCCGGTTGGTTGGCGTTGTCCTTAGGCGCGTGCACGGGCGTGTGCGTGTGCGGGGTGTGCGCGGGCGAGGCCCGAGGCGTGGCCAGCGGCGAGGGCCCCGCGGACGGGGCCGCGCTGCCGCCCGCTATGCCGGCACCCAGGAGGCCCAGCTCCGCAAACGGGTCTTTACGAGGTTGAGCCTGCTCTAGGGGCACGCTCTGAGGACGACTGCCTGCTGAAATAACAATTGAGCCTTGAAATAAGCTGAAAATTTATAAATTTTCACCTGTCATTCATTCGTCTTAAACAACATGTATTTCAGCATAACAATATAATATGATGGCTGTAGCATTACCTTCATCTTTAATTAGTGGTGTGAGTAGAGGTTCCTGCTTGGGAATGGGATCGTTGAGACCGAACGGATCAAAATTAAGAGGATCACTTGAGTTAACGTTCCCGGCGACTGGCTCCGTCGGTGGAGGAGGT
>DWNH01001553.1:0-11208 GCA_018249895.1 Tiana niger | reverse complement strand
TTTTTCGCTTCTATCTCGTTAGTAAAGTACATCCCAATCAAAATTTTGAAAAAATACTTAATGTACAGAAAAAGTGTCTCTAGATTCTTATTAATATATAGATAGGTACATAACGCGTGTTTTCGTATAATTTTCTAACTGCAATACGTATTATTTATATACTATATAAACATTACAGAATAATCTAAAGTATAGTTCAGATGCGTAATTGTGAATATCTTCCGCCTGTCCTGCGGAACGCGAACGGAGCAGCAGAACAAGTCTAGACCGGGATCCCAAGCCAGGACACCATTCAACAGTGTTAGGGCGCGAATGTGTGGTGACTCACGGACCAATACCAATTTGCACCTTGGAACTATGAACAACTTTCTTATTCGTTATTGCATTTATTGGGAACGTTTATTGATATTAATTCTAGCACTGCAGGGACCTTTAGGTCACCTCTAATCAACAAAAAGAAATACTCCATCAGAGCCACATCACGTCTGACTTCAAGGGAGTCATATCCCAACATCCCTTGTAGAAAGAAACATGGATACACGTGCGGGAATCCTGGATTAAAACCATATTGCTTAAAATATAACCTTCTTAAGAATTTCTTTTGGATATTCTCCAACATGAGTTTGAATTTTACTTCATGAGGACTCCAGGCAACTGAACCGCTTTCAATATGCTTCTTACAAAGCGATTGTATAGTATTGTTTCTTTCAAGGTTCTGGGACTGTCTTCATATCAATCCGAGTGAGTTGTAGGCTCGCGTTGGAAGAGCATAAATATGATGAACGTGAGTTGTATACCTATTGTACGGGTATAACTTCGGAAAGTATAGTTACGTAGTAGGTAATGTTCTCTTACTACTTATCTCCTATATGCTCGCGCCATGTCGCTATTAGGATAACATTCTGAAAAAGTACGCTTACAAGGAGATAAGAGAGAATGATACGGCGTTCCGGAAGCGCGGAGTTTGCAATTCGGCAACCCCCGTTATCACGTAACGAGTTACCGCGAGCGCCGGCCCGGCCCGGGCACTCCTTGCTAACTATATACAGCGTATGTATGTATGTACGTACTCAAACTGCAGAATTCAATTCCTTCCGCGCCATGTAATCTGCAGCTTTATCATTTTAACTTAGAGGATTACACAAATATTGTAGTAGCGCCCTTTTAGCCGCCGCCTTTTATTAGACTAAACACACAGTAACAACACACGGAAGAAGTAGCAAGAAGGAGAGAAACAGAAGATGACAGTTTAAAGAGTAAGACTAAAGTTCGCTTGTTAG
The DNA here is from genome assembly GCA_018249895.1 of Tiana niger. Lineage (NCBI taxonomy): Eukaryota > Metazoa > Arthropoda > Insecta > Lepidoptera > Hesperiidae > Tiana > Tiana niger. The sequence continues at coordinate 9,928 of DWNH01001553.1, read as the reverse complement.
CAGCGGAATGAACCCAATAGTGACGCGTGACCGCGGGGCGCAAGCGTGCGGCACGGGCGGCGCGTGCGCGGTCAGTTATACCTGACGCCGGACAACAGGACGCCGTACGCTCGGGCCTAACTACGGGTGTAAGGATGTGCGTTCGGGTGTGAGCGTACACGTAAATATAATATATGTACATCGTAAAATAAATATTTTGTGTTCGGTATAAATATATATAATGAAATTGCAAACTGTACTTTCTGCCAAAATCGACAAAAGGAATTTTAATTGTCAGAAGCATTTAAAATCTTATAACTACCATTACTACCACTTATGGGAATTTTAATAAAACTAAAGCGCTTCATTTAAAGTAATTTTAACTGTTTTTATTTGTCATTATCAGCGTTCCCGAAAAATACTGCAACAAATTATTCTACACTTAACCAAATATGACACACAAAAATTCACTTTCTTTTTAAAACCACCGAACCGCGCATCCTCATACAATCATTAAGTCGTATATTTTGCCAGAATTGAGTAATTTAATTTAATTCCCTGCGTTAGGGATCTCATTAGGCGTTATTACAAACAGCGGATCCGCCCAATCAACAATAATACCGACTTCAATTAAAAGGACATTCACAAAACCGGGTCAAATCTCGGCTTCTTTTTGTGTGTAATTGAAATTGTCTTTTCACTAATTAAGTACCTACTACCTGATAGCCGCAGCTTCACCAACTGTGTTAATATTATTTAAACTTTTAATCGCACAAGATCCTTTAATTACAACTGAAGATTGGAACTATGAAGATAATTATATTCAAAACTGTTTGTAAATAAAAAAATAATAATAATTAAAATTCGAAAATAAAATTGTCCAGAAAACTGAAATAAAAAAAATTAAATGAAGACTCGTTAAAAAAATATTATTAATGTTTTAGATAGACGATGATGGCTACTCCAGCGACGCAAATCTGTGGCACAGTACCGGCAGGCTGGCTGTCGTCTGCCAGACAAGTAAACATCGCTCTTGCCAATTATTGTTACTACAATATATGAATATAGTATAGTTATTCCACAAAGAAACAGTTGCACAATTAATTATAAGGCTGCGCACCTACCAGAACATAAAGTGTTATTTGCCTTCAAAACTCTGTGATTATAAAGAAAATCTGTGACAATACAAGTGAGTGTGAATCGTGAGTTAACATTCTTGAACTGCAGCAACGAATAAAGGAAATGTTACTAAATAAACAGGTCGATTTTTTGAATTTCTCGAAATCTACGCACACCCATACTCACACGCACTCGCACACTAACTCATTTGCTCGGACTCTCACTCGTACACTCACTCACTCACTCAATTACTTACTCACTCAGACTCTCACTCAGTCAATCCCTTACTCACTCACTCAAACACTTACTCACTGGCTCACTCACTCGCTCACTCACTCGCTTACTCGCTCACTCGTACACCGTTACACACACGTAAGGTTCTGATGAAAACTAGATTTTCGAAAATGAAGATAAAACCAATAACTTTCGTATATTTGAAAACTTTCAATTTTCTTAGGCAGCAAGGGAGTTAAAAAACAAAAACCATTACTCAAATAAACAGTCGTGAAGAAAACGCTTTGGTGTATAACCTATTTTTCGTCATAAAGTTAAAAAGTGACTTAGCAGCGTTTACAACTGTCAGTAAATCCACCAGAGGGCGCATCCGAGCAATTCTCGCAGCTCATGAAATTTTCGGCGATCGTTCTCCGCCATACTCGTACATTCCGAGCTATTAAGCAAAGCGACGCAGGGCGTTCATATAATTTTCCATTCGCTGGGAATATGCTATTAACGGGAACTTGTTCAATAAAACGCAAATCTGCTAAGTCAGTTGCTGACGAATAGGACGCGCATCACCTTGTCAATTTATACTCGTCGGTATATTGAACACAATATGAAAGCTAATGATTGTCATTGCATCGCTGAATCTGTAGGTAGTGAAATTACGGTAGTTTTCAGGATTTTAACCTCTCCTCCTTTAAAAAACTTCTCATAAACAATGTTTACATTTATGCAATAAATTCTATCAAAACAACGAATCCCATCGAGTCCCGTTCTAGTACTAATTCATCCAAGTTGGTACGAGTAACTGCCTGCAAGCAGTTTGTAATGAGGTCGCTGATTGATCTCCCCACACTTAGTAGTCAGCAGTGATGTCGTAGCGGTAGCCATGCAACCTTCCGTGTTGGGAGCCGGGCTCAATCCCAGCCCTCGTCTCCTTAGCTTCACAAACTTGTATTTGCTTGGGATCTGTTTGTGGTGGCTTACGTTGCAATAGTTTTCTATTGTGACAGTAATAACTGGGACTAGTTTGTTTGCTACGTGGACACAGACCGCAGCGAGCAGACGTGCGCGTGGATAGTTAGTAACGTAAAGCAGCACACAATGTCTGTATTTTTATATTTCAAAATCAAAGTAATATGAAAATGCCTATGAATACCTTGAATAACAAAGTTTTCACACACTTTTTCTATTTGAACTAAAGCTACATACGAGCCTACGATACTGAAAGCATTTCATCCTACCTGCTATGCGTTTTATTTTCTTGCATCTATCGTTACTAACGCAATGAACGTGCGAAAAATTCACGCGCTCCATAACCGTCCAAGCTTTAATTGAAGCAGGGCTTTTAGCTGCCAGAGTAATGGGATTACTCAACATGCAGCAATATGTTAGCTGCCAGCGTAATGTGATTACTCAACATGCAGCAATATGTTAGCTGCCAGCGTAATGTAATTATTAAATATAATGAATAAAAATTAAATATAAGCGTTAACTTATGTTTTAATAAACTACTTGCGTGATCTTAAATAGTTACTACACGAATGTTGCTGTATTACAAGTATCTAATATCCACGACTGGTCTGGTGTAGTGGTTGCCATGCCGGTCCACCGTTCGAAGGGTTCCTACCGGGGCTAAGTTTAAATGATAAATTTAGGTTTCTGTTCTCTGTGTGGGTGTTGTGTGTCCATGGTACCACGACACAGGCAGTCCTAGTGTGACACTATGTATGTGAAGCGTTATTTTTTTTATTTTGTACATTTCTATGTAACGAAAAAGGTTCTTTAATTCAGGTTTATCGAAGGTTGTTAAAATCCATGATTTAATCATTTCAAAACCCAAGCATCGGCTCGCAGAGGAATCTTAGTGGTTAACGGCGCTCGGCCACCCGCCACGTCCGGCCAGGAGCCGGAGCCGGCAGCAAGGACGGAGCGGCGCAGCTCCTGTGGCGGCGCCGGCCCTGACCCACTTCCTCACGCCATGCAGATATATATTACAGAGAAGGTTAAGGAAACTCTTGAAAATTGTATTTCCCTTATGTGGCGTAGTTAGAAAATAAAACAAAAATTTAAATAAAAAAAAACCGACTTTAAGAAAACACTATTCCAAAACACATTAATATGCAGTAAAAAGTAATAAAATAATTACGAATTCTTCTACAACTTAATAATCAACTTACTTTATCTACTCATCAATATAATATATGTCGCAGAGCGCAATTTGGAACGTCAAGCTGACTTCCGGCTTGGGTGTGTTCGCACAAGTATGGCAGCACTGACAACTGTCAATGTCAATGTAAACCGTGGACTTTACATTGAACGGGGCAGTGAGTGAGCTGGGCAGTCTTGTGAGAGACTTCGACTAGAGCGGTCGTGTGCCCTACTATGTGCCGACCTCACCGCGTTCCAAGTATAATCAAGTGTAGCGAAATTACATAGTGATGCACATTTTGTGATTATCATTTGTTAATTTAACGTTATTAAATCTTTAGTGTGTATCTCAACCTTCATTCGGACATCCTCGACTCCAAGAAGGTACAGTGGAGACGTACGCCCACAATGCCCCTTCGACATATATTTTACATTTTAGGAAAATTTTCAGTTTTGTCTCGTAGAATATGTTAAAACACTTTTTAGTTATACTGTGAGACTGAAGTCTCTTATGGTCATCCTAATGTTACGTTAATGTTTACGTATTCGCAATGCCATACGGCAGGTGGGCTCTGTTCAAAAGTAAACACTCCATCGTTGTAGAATAAATCTGTCATCGCTACATCGATGCATGGATGGTGTTTATTTATTTACCGTCGTATGTGATCCTGGTAACGTTTCTGCTGTTTATGTTTGGGTAATGTAGCAGAAGTGCCAACTTAGTTACATGTTTAATAAGGAATATTTTTTATTTATTATAACGTCTAAAATCGCCGCTGACGCCGGTCAATATTTCATAAACTTTAAAATTGCCCGTTTAGTTCGTTAAATTTAAAGTAACGCGGGAAATTTTAATCTAATTGCAAGATTGATTGTACAATAAACAACACGCGCGCTAAAATCATGCGCTGTCATTGGTTGATCGATTTAGGAATCGCGCTGGCATCCCAGCGTATGATTCATATTCATCAGTTTCCTTGTATGAGAGTTTACATAGAAAGCGTATTGTAATACTGCCAAATCGCAAATTGCTTTTGTAAGGTACTGCGTATACGGAAGCTATCGATATAACTTATTGTCGGCGCTGATATTTATGCTACGACATTTTGATTATAGTAATTTAAAATTAAGGTCTAAAAAACATTAGCTACATCCATTCATCCATTTTCTTCTATATTAGTTATTGCATAAAATGTACGACACGTTTACACGTTTTAAGTAAAAAGAACTCTTTCTAGTCATTTGTTTTCTTCAATAAGCGTTTCAAAGAAAATTACATACATAATATTGAATATCTTATTAGTCAAGCGTTGCCTTTGATCATATTGAAATCCAGTCATCTGTGATGTTTCACATCACATGTCATAAGCACCGAATATCTCGGGCGTCACGGTTGAGTTCATCTTTCCTCTCGATGTGTGACGAGGTGGTGTTTGTTGATTAGAGCAAATCAAGTTTGCATAAACTTGCTATTCTTGCCTAAAGTTTTTAGACACAAATGCACCGCTAAGTGCTCATATTTTGACAAGAGATTTCCATTCCACGCTTCTAACAGCTTTTATACTTTTTATCTAAATATCAGATTTTAGTATTCGATTTTTTACTATAATATATCAAAAGTTTACCTATTAATTTATACTCTTGTAAAATTTTTACCTTCGATTACATTCATTACCTTCATTACGTTAATTTTACAGTATACATATCATTGAGAACTGTTTGGTTTCTATAATTGATTGTTGTATATTGTTATTCATTTTCTTATCTTTTATCTTTAAGCACTTACATATTAATTATGCTTACAACAAAAGTACAATGTTTGTGGATTGTCTCGTCCCTTTTCTTTATTTTATCTTCATCGTCGATTGCAATTTGAGAAACAATATTGCATTTTAAAATATAATTAAAATACTACACAACAGGGCTTCTTCTATATTACCCAATACATCAGAACAAACGATGTACGTCAAAACTAACCAGCACCGTTTCCGTATCGCTGCACATAATTAGGGATAAGAATTCAATAAGCATGTGGGCTTAGCAAAAAATCGGGAAAAGATGCCGTCTGTCACTCTAATTCGACTGGATTACCCTCAGTCGGGTACGCGAACAAAAACGAACATTCATCAACGCGCCAATACGCCCAGATATTTATAAATACCACCATTTACAGCATCTGTTTTTATATACATTGCATCTTGTACAGCACTGTCTTTATTTAGCTTGTAAACGTGAAAAGCAATGGACGCATATTATTTCGATTGAGACGGTAACCGGTTATAAATAAAAAGGAAACATCCTTGACTAATTTAGCAGTACGGGTGACTGGTTTCACACTACTTATATAGTGATTATCTCAATTGATTGTACCTTTTCATTTGCATTATTAGTACACTATATTCTCTCATATTTTAATTTTATAACCAATTATTTGATTGGTAGTGGACATGTTATGATTTGGGTCTGCGTAACGGAACCAATGTTTGACTAATAAATTAAGTTAATGCGAGCGTGGGTGATTGTATGAATGTGCAAAAAACAAATTATGTTTAATTAATGATATGTAGATAATTTGAATTTTAAATGTTTTAAAACATGTTATGATGTTTTATGAAATATAAATTTTAGATCGGGCTATGGTGGAAAAGATAGTAGTAACTGTGAAATTAACAAACAATGTGGTTTCCTGTCTGAAATAGTCTCAACTGATTTCTTTACCGGCACAGTGTACAATTATACACAGCCACAGTTAATATGAACATATTATTATCTTTTTTGTAAGAAATCATAAACAAGTCAGAATAATTGTTTTTAACACGCTTTTGTTAGCTTGACCTGTACCTATGTATGTAATAATTAACGGTATTTTTTAACGTAATTTTCACCGGCTTCAAGGCAGACGCCTAATCAGATGATTAGTTTGAAAATCTGCGCACGTATTAAGGACCGATGACGATACCATATTTAATAACTTTGTTTTTCTTTTTTTTAGGAGAATCATCAGAATATTAGAAGAAAAGCGGTTATTAGAAATAATCTTAAAAAAAAAATTTAAAACTAAAAAGTATAAAATCAATTGTAGTTTAAAAAAAGCGCTTAACAAACCTATTAATAGAGTATTTGTTTACTCTTTCGTTTAAGTTTTTACTAAAGATTTCGGTCAACAGCTATTAAAGGTCTTCTAACTCAATCTAATTAAGTAAATCACATAAAGGGGATTACAATCACATAACTAAATAACAAAAAAAAATACGGTCAAATAAAATTGCGCGATTGTAATCTTACAAATAGTAATGAAGTACTTATACTAATTAATATTAATCCCATACTTTTTTGTACAATAAAATAATTCGAACCTATGGTTTGGTAAACACAAACTATTCTAGCTAACATACATTCCATAGAAATGTCTGCCGACGTTTTAATTCTATAATAATTAAAGTTCTAACAGGAGATAGAAGAGTCATTTGTATAAGGAATGTACTAGTAATTGCTTTACTTAAATTAATTCTTAGGGGAGGGTGGGGTAGGTACGTGCGAGGCGGTGAAGTATGGCGGTGATTATTACACGCATTACCCTCCTCGAGACTCGTTCCCCATCTCACCCTCAATACACAAAATGCCGAGGTACACCTTGATTTTTATTTAGTAGGATATTTAGCTACCTACCGTTTTAAGTATTCGGGAATAAAAATGTAGGTATCGGTGAAAAATTTTTTTTTATATTTGTCATCTCAGGTAGGACTAAAGTACTGCTATTGTCGACTCTCTCAATCTCTGATATGACTTCATATTCTTAACCCTTCGGTTTTCGGTTCGATGCCGTGTCCACCACGCTGGCTAAGTGCGTATAGAGTAAACGGCTACATACCAACATCTAATTGCTTCTCCTCTTCATATCTTCTTACTTTCTTATTTTTAAAACGAACACTGGCATCGAATGATCTAGAATTTTTGCTATTATAACATTGACATTGCAGTCGTGCAATTCGAAGTAAACAAAGGTATTTTTAAATGCGCCGAATCTCGAAAGTTGCCAAGAACTAACGATAACATTACGGGAAATAGTTATACTTTTGTTTCTAAAATAAGACCGAGACTTTGATTCATCCAAATGTATGTTATTAATTTCACCTTATGTGTTGTCTATCAGTTTACTAACGGCCGATATTAATAAATCGATCTCGATCCAATTTTTGGTGTCAAGTTTGACAATTCAATCCATTTTAATGATAAAAGCGTGCCAATAACCGATCCGTACAGTGATAAAACATAGCAGATCGATCTACAGGTTGTGTATAATGTTAGATTGATGTCAATCTCAAACTGTCGATACAATATTAATTTCGGGCATAAGATTGGTTGAATTTTTAAATATTTTAGCTTTTTTGCATGCACATGTAAGTTAAATGATAATGCATTACGTTTATGTTTCACACTCATAGCACCACACTAGGATTCCCTGTGTCGTGGACACACAAATAAAATTAACTAACTAAATAAAATTACACTAACATCCAAACCAGGAACAGAAATCTAAATTCATTATTGAAACTTCTGCCTCTGGTGTTATACCCAGGACTAGCTCTAGACGCCGAATTCCCTAATGTCTAAAGGACAATTACGATTTGTTATATAATAAGATAGACGTTTATTTAATATTTCATTGCAACACATATATCAGTTAATCCTAGTTAAAGAAAGAAAAAAAAATTGTATTTTGGTAAATGTGCTGCAGCATAATTCCTTAAAATGCCCTCAAATGACATAGCTTAAGCAGCGTTTGAACACAGACCTGATTTTCAGATTTACAGATATACGCATTCTAATATGATAGCTCGTTTTAAAATTCACCATGGCCTGGCTGCAACAGTTTGAATTGACTCCATACGAGCTCCATACTCAGTGTTCAAAAGCACAGACACAAAAGTTAGTATAAAACGCATAAAATTGTATCATGTAACCAATAATGGTATCCTTCTTTTAAAAAGGATATCCAAGATAATTTTTAACGCATGGACCGGTTTTGCTGTATGAAACTAAATACCATAAAGCTCATGATGACACATTATCAGTAGAGTTCGTCCTAAAACATTTCGCTACAAAAATATTTAGGGCAAGCACACATGAAAATTTGTATTTTATTATGCTACAAGCACATATGTATGTATGTATAGTTAGTGATATTCCAATCTGTCTCTTCGCTCTACTATTTAATTCTGTGTGAACAAAACAACCACATGATTTACACGACACTAAAAGACGCACGGAGCGCGGGGGCGTGAAAAAACAATGAGTTGGTCCTTCGCACCTCAATTCATCTGCTGAAAGCTTTAATTTCACAGCCTTTGTGGGGAAGGGCGTACCAATCTTATTAGGGACAACCGACGTACCCACAATAAGGGATCGTGTTACAACGCTTCCGGGACGAGAGATTAAAAAAAAACTTCCAACCTTTTTACACCTGATTTCTCTCGGCCTTTTCGATAAATAGTATTACGTTCTCTACGCACCAATAGTTCCGTCTAAATTGATCTAACGAAATAATGTGATTCGTTTTTACCACAGGTTCGTACCTGCTTGTCCGCCGGTAATTCTGCTTGATGGCCGTGTAATTGAAAAGGCAAATTTGTATCTATTTTGACAAATAACTATCTAATTATTTCCCGATTTTTTTTGATGAAATTTAAGACTGTTTCTGCGTGGTAATTCATGGGAAGTATTATAATTAAGTACCGTTCGATTTAAATATAGGCATATTTCAAAATAGATCTTTAATTTTTTTAAGGAATCGATAGTCGATATTAAGTAAATTTATTAATACATATAATTCATAAAACTAATTAAGTAATCCGCTATGCCTAATATTTAAATACAGAATGTTTGTCAGGGTACGATATACAGTACATATTCTAATTTAATTTCAAGTTAAGCAATATTAATAATAACTAGTAATAGTTATACGTCTTTGATTTACACACGCAAAAAAGTGATATTAACGGCATCCATTTACATATGTAGCACTAACTATTTATTTCTCAACAAACTTAGAACAGTCTCTTCAGAGACGTCGTATTTTGTCTCAGATTTACAATCGGCTAATTCTGTTTACGAGTACAATCGGGAGCGAGAGTCTGCGCAGTGTAAACTTGTTTCTTATTACGACACTGTTTAGTTTATTTTAATCGATAAACTGATAGATAAATGACTGCTGTAAAGTATAAAGGTTTTTATAAAAACAGGAAGCAGCAGCGGAGTATCTATCTAAGGACTTCGAATGAAGAAAACTGCGGCTTTAGCGAAAGCTATGCACAATAAGTTCTAGTCACTGGAAGATGAATTAAATAAGATTGAAAGATGAATTTTCACATAATAATAACAATAATAATAATAACGCTTCACACTCATAGCCCCACACTAAGATTCTAGGGTCTTGTGTCGTGGGTACCATGGACAC
>DWNH01001552.1:0-11209 GCA_018249895.1 Tiana niger | reverse complement strand
ATCGATTATTTGCAAATCTATTTTCTGCAACTGTTTATTAATCCTCATCCAGACAAAATTTCCGTACGTTTAGCGTTTAATATAGATTAATATTGTGGTTTACATTATAGCATTTAAAATTTAAATAAGCACTTTAGAAAAACGCAAAACTAAATGTGACTCGCAGACTCTACAATTGACCGGAACGAAACCTTTTTTTACTGAGGAAACTTTTCGTACCATTTACGGACAGTACCAAAGCGATAAACTATAAATCTGTCTAAACATTATATTCCTTAGTAGAAATAACACCACATATCTAAATTGTGACCACATAAGTAAATTGCAAGCGTGCGAAGCCGGGTCTGGTCATAGCAGGTAGTACCGCATAATAGCAAGTAGGTACATATCAAGCGCGGGAACACGACGCTTAACAGATCGACGCTCCTTGTACAGCGATGTAAACTACATCTTAATCTTCCTTCATCGCTCGGCTTATAGATAAACGCATACAAATTAGGTGTCAAGTGTCGACCACCGTGACGCGCCCACCGCGGTCGATATTAGCTCTTCCTCTTAACTCGCAACCTCAAGTAGTCTATTTGCCCCCCAAAAATAAAGTAGTCCACCAAGATTTTTACAGGTAAACCCGAAATAAACACGCAGCACAAAGCGAACAACCGTTCGTAGCACGTTCGTGTTGACTTTCTATCAATACTCGGCTGAACGTACCCAACAATAAGGGTGGGTAAAACGCATCTAATTGTTGTTAAAACATTCGAACCTCGAACACAGTATGATTTAAAAGTGATATTCTCAAACCATAAAGCAGTTTCACATGGGCATGTGAAATATTTATCTTAATATTATAAGTAAACTCTTAAAGGTTGGCCGGCCCTTCTCCGAGTGCTGGACACGAACAGTCTTGGTACATCACATTTTTTGTTATTTCATCATTATGTTTTTTAACTATTACAACTATCATTACTCCTAATACGTTATAAAACATGTGTGATTACACCTATTTTAGATAAAGGTCATTAATATATACTAGCTTACGCTGACACCCAGACCGATATTAGAAATTTAAATTCATCATTTAAACCTCTGCCCCGCGGGGAATCGAACTCAGGACTGTTCGAATGGTGAACCAATTGTAACCAATGCACCACACGGGTCATCAAAAAAAGTATTTTTGGTATTAATCCAGACCATGAACTATCTGGGTACCAAATTTCATCCAAATCTGTTCAGCTGTTTCCGCGTGATTGATAAACAAACATTCATCCATCCAAACTTAATGTTGTATGATTTCTATGTAACATCTTTAATTATATAAAATATTATTAATTACAAAGCTTCAAAATTTTTTATAACACATTAAATAAGATAATCATTTGTATGGCTATAATACTTTTATGTAAACAATTGGACGCAATTAAGTATTGAGCAAACAATAAGCCTTTGTCCCACTTTTATGGTATAATAACAATTACATGCAATTGCCTTTTTCTATAATAACCGTAACAAAAAGTATTAATATAATGTAATGCTTAATTATTATGAAGATAATGTTACAAATAAATACAATTGCAGTCTGTCTGTTACATTAAAATTAACGTCAATCATTAAACCAAACATAATAGCATGTTTAAGTAACATTTAAAAATAATTATTTTAAGAATCACAATAGTTATATGATTTTTTGTACGTTGTGTGTTTAGTAGAACTGCCTTTATGATTCACATGAAATAGTTAATAAATACTTATAGTTGACTTTGTACACTTGCATAGAAAAGAAAATAGATTTACATCCAGATCCTATTTTTAATTTTAAATCCAAATCGATCAAGTTTCAAATCTGACGAGGCGTAGTAAACGGCGTTTCAATTAGGTACAATACATAGTAGTAGAAGCGGCAAACCTCCCTTCACACCGCACTGCCTGTGTTCGCCCTTTGTTTGAGAATACATTTAAATACTATACCGTACCTTCGATGCGTCCGGTTTTAAAAAATAAACACGCCAACCAACATCAATATTTGTACAAAAGTAATAATTTATGAGTGCTGTCCTTTTTAGAATCGTGCCCGTGCGGGTACGTCGTTTTATTCCCTCTCAAATCAACTTTTCAATCACATTGTACGGATATGTGTGACACATTGTTCAGGTAATGGCCTATGCGAAAACTCAACAATTATTTTTTTGTTGTCGCGATAAAAATTGGTGTTTTTCATTATAATAGGACCTTGCCACACTTCGTCGTTTTTGAACACGATTTATATTGCAATAAAAACGTCCCGGAAACATTTTGTCTGTTTATTTTCAATGAAATTGATTTACCTACATTTATCATTACATTTCAATGCATTCAAAGTATGTTAATATTAATTTTCAAGCATATCGTGCATCTATTATCGAATCACGTGATGTTTATTACATTTTATTTCCGTGCCGTAATAGTTCTAGCTGGCTAGGGTTGTGCCTCATATTAAACGCGTTCGAAAACATCTTTCTACAAAAAATATTATTGAAAAAACTGAAACACTTTCATTTTATGATTCCTTAAATTATTATGTACCCGAAAAACTATTTTAAAATAATTTTAATTTGCCTTTTATTCATTTATATTAATCAAGTGTTATTGTAGATTAACATCGGATTACTTACACAAATGATACCTAGTTATAAATTAGAGTATGCTTCAAAGGCTGTACAAGAATAGTTAATTGAGCTAGAATTTTGAGACGTGGTAGGTTCTCTTAGTTGTTTATGTAGTCATAAATCTTATCTGGTTTCCTTAAGCTGTGATTGCTTGTATTTCTTATATTAAAATAGCATGTAATATTTTTGTAAAGGAAATATTGAACGTTAACATCAATACTGCAGATCTACTGCATCAATACTGCATCAGACTGTTCTTCGTGTAATCATCAATTCTTACTCTAAGTGCAGTAAGAAACTTTTTACATCTTACTAAAAATGTAAAAACATTTTACAAATGAATTGTTTTTCGACAAAAACTGTTGCATACGGTGAAGAGTGCTCAACTAGTGTTTACATATTCACGCAATTTCCTTCTTTGTTAAATAAAACACATTTTCACTTTTAATTCACGATATCTGACACTTGAATCGATTATAATTATAGCTATTTATCATATATCGACTAATCAATTTCGGTGTTGGTACTTTATTTAATTAGAAAAAAATTGCGTAAGTCGTCGTGGCACGTCACAAAATTCCTATGCAAATAAAGCGGAGCGATGCCAAAGAAGGAATTATTCATTTATTAATTGGGTATAAAATGAATTGATGACTGTTAACAATTGAACAATAAAAATTATTATAATAAGTAACGTAATACGAATTGCGGCTCTTTTGGATTTAGTAAATTCAACGATAAACCAGAACTATAACATACGAATCTGTTCTAACTAGTTCTTCGGTGTAGAAAAACTTCGGGACGAAAACTGCCAGAGAGTTCTCCATAACGTTCTCGAAAGTCGTGTGCAGTCCGCCAACCCGCACTGGGCCAACGGACTAAATCCTTCTCATTTGAAAGGAAACCCGCGCCCTGCAGTGGGACAATGGTGGCTTAATGATGATGATGGTGAGAAGTTCATCAATCCGCACCAAGTTAGCGAGATGGTCTATAGCCTGAAGTTTAAGCCCTAAACACTCGCACCTGAGGGAAAGGTGGAGAGTACAACAGCATAGGGCCACAATAAGATGTCGATAATGACAATGATAATTATGACAATTTATTAATCAACTTACACTACTTTCCTAGTACTTAGAGAAAAACAAAACCTAAAAATAAAAAACAACGTGGTTTTAAAATACTCATTTTTATATAAAATCTCACTACTAGGTAGACATATTACTTTGTATTGCATGTAGAACAAAACTGATTCATCGCGTGTCAGGTCTTCATACGATCCCTATCTACAGCCAATATGCAACCAGTTGAAGGTGTTTCTGACAATATTTGTACTTCTTTGTAAAGGTGCCTTATGCCTACAGACATCATTTATTATTTTCAAGCACATAATATTATTTTATGCACCGCTTGTGTTTTATTTTCGAGGACTATTCGAGTTTTATCAAACGGAAATAAGTTTTAAAGTAAAACCGCGCTTAGGCATAAATGTGAGTCCTAAATATTGTGCCAACTTTTACATTTACACTTAGAAGATTTACGTTAGATTTACTTACTTTAGAACTTTTACACTTTGATTGGGTACAAAAAAATTACTTGACACCTCTGCTTCATTTTCCTTGGTCAGTAGCTACGATGATTATCAAGTGATTCGTGTTTAACATTGGATGGCCAAGCAAGCAATCAAATAGGCCGATAACTACAGCTGGACATAGGTCTCCCCTAATTGACGCCAATCCTGTTTCCTTTGGATTCAGCAGTTTCTCGCTATCTGCTTCAGGTCATCAGGATTTCTTATGCAATCACAATTCACAATGCACAATTTTAATTTTGTATAAAGCTATTCCTTTAACTACCCATAGAAATTCCGACAAGTTACATGTAATGGTGGACTGTGGCCTAAATCCTTCTCATTCTAGAGGAGACCCGTGCCCAGCAGTGGGACTATGATGGGTTGATGATGAATCAACGCTCTTCACTTTTTTAATTAGTAGAGTTTGAGTCGTGAGATTTTCGAGGAAACCCAATGCAGACACATTATTTAAAATTAAATGGACATCAGCGAAATACTCTCTGAAATTTTCGAACAATTCAATGTAACTACTTTGTTTATCGTCTATTTGAAAATTTAACGTATTTACTACTTCAAAACTTTTCTCATCAGAGTCTAGACCTAAATTATGAACCTATTCTCTGGTACGGACAACGAAATATTAAACAAACTTTGCCGCGTGTTATTAGGTACCTATTTCGAATGATCAAAGGAAATTTACATTAAAATTTGTCCGCGCGCAAGTCTGTACCTAATCATGCGAATTTTCTGAATATAAACAGAATAGTTTATCAAAGAGAACTTTTACTCGATTTTCACTGAATTGTCTGTTTCTAGGAATAACGATTAACTGAGGAATTATTGTTCGAACAAAATTTCTATCTAGCTTTATTTGACGACCATTTACGTTTACTTATCAGTATGTTTTCGTTTCAATGGTTATTACAAAAATACTGCACTACTAAAAATAATGTAATACTTGTTTTTACATCAAAATATCAGCAAGTCTCTGCCGACCAGGGAAATACCATTGCCACGTCTTTTTCTACTGTAAAAAAGAAGCCACATCAATCTATGACTTCAGGTAGAATTGCGGTACTTTGCTTATGTATTAAAGAGTACACTTCTATACAGGTAACTTGCACGCTCGTTTGCTATTTTTTTATTTTATTAAAAACAAGCCTAGCAAATAAGCGATAGGGAATTGGTAAATCCTATTGCCTAAAAACATGGATATGACCGCCGTCGGCGTAGAGAAAGCTCTTTTAGCGCCTTTTTAGAAGAATATCATAATCCATCGGGAATGCTTTACGGGAAGATCTTAGCATATAGCATAAGAAATAAAAGACTTCATTAAAAAAACAACTAACAATTTCCAATTTTCAGAAATCTAAAACTAAAAGCTTTCATCATCATCATCAACCCATCATAGTCCCACTGCTGGGCACGGGTCTCCTCTCGAATGAGAAGGATTTAGGACACAGTCCACCACGCTGGTCAAATGCGGGTTGGTGGACTTCACATGCTTTTTCGAGAATTTTTTTCTTAAAAACTCTTAGGCATGCAGGTTTCATCACGATGTTTTCCTTCACCAACGTATGGATACAAGATATAATTCTAATTGTCTAGTTTTCTCCCGTTAAATTTAAAAAATGAGATTAACTGGACCAACAGTTAAAAACACTGGGGACTAGATTTTCGGAAAAAACTTGGAAAAAATTTAGTAGGTATAACTGCTTATACCTAGGTACCTACGTCAAAACCAACCATAACATCTCCTTATCAATTTTTCCATATTTTGGGAAAATGTAATGTTTTTTCATTTTTCCCTACCTATTTATTTATAATCTAATAATTTTCATATTTTCCATTGCATCGAAACAATAAGAAACGTTTGACTGGCGCTTGTTTCTTAGTGATTTCTACCGCAGTTCTAATTTTGTTACAATTTTGGGTCTAATAAAAAAACTATGATTATTTCTTCCTTAGGTGATATTTGTATCGATACTCCAAATAGTATCGACAATGGTGTACATGATATATGTCGGGGAATTGTCCAACTTAATCCAATATCAATACTTCCGGTCATTTAGTTACTACTGTAAATACTTGGAGCTACAGGTTTGTGGCATATACGATAAAATTTCTGTATAATTTTATCTCGTTTTCTTATTCAATACTTATAGTGGCATAATGGTATACAGATTTCCGGTGTGCCTTCTTCAGGTATTTCAACGTACGATCTACAGAAGTTTGATCCTTTATTAGCTAAAATCTTTATTAAAAAAAAATTATTAAGAAAGTGTGTGTGTACACGCGTTAGAAGTTATACTTCTTTGGCGTAACAAGATAAAAATCTTTTAAAAATTTTATCTTTCGCCTTATTCGACGTTTCCATTAGTTTTAATTAATGCCTTAATTCTCTGTTATTTCCCTTATTTCTTAGTTCAGTGTTTAAAACACTTTGACAATCTATTCTTTATTTTTCTATGCTTCAGTTTTGTGTATATATTTTTAAGATTTTTATAATCCGAACTTTCTTTTCTTGGTCAATCATAATATATAAAGAAAGTCGCATTTGGGACGAAAAAAAAGAAAATTATAATTCTTTCCTCTTAATGTGAGGTATTGTTGCCAAGACACTGACAGGAAGACGATACTCACCAAGTGGATATCAGGAGGCTGTAAGTGCACTTCCGGCTGTATCAAAGTGCCGCCGGATGTGTCAATTCGGAGGACGCCATCTTGAAACTCTTCTTGAAACGTCACGAGTGTGTGGATTTCGGAAGACTCTTTTTTGGTCGATAAAACTTGACCTAAATTATCTTTAGGTTGCCTTCACACTGTACGTCCTTTCATTTCCTTGTACTGTTCATTATTTATTTATTTATTATGCGATTTTGGTTAAGCACTGTTTCAATTGTTGTTCGGTTCAGTTTTGTTGTTTCAGTTACTGTACAGTTTTGACGAACGGTTAAATAACATACAGAACCATTGTATTTTCGTTCGCGTCTCAATTTAGATTCAAAATTCAATATTTTTATATCATTGTTATTATCAGGTATTTATATATACTTAATGAATGTCATACAATGTATTAACGTATCATCGGCTTTGGACAATCTGGTTATCTGGTTATTGGCCGAAAGAAAAAAGCCGGCGGAAAAAACTTTCGGCGGAAGAAAATAACGTTTTAGTTCATATCATGACATGCAGTACCTCTCATTACTTTTAGCAAAAAGTTATGGCGATGACCGCAATGTGTCACTCACCATATATTGTATATCAATGATTTTCTCAAAGATATCTAAAAACGGATTTGCTTTTGTCCCTACGGTTTTCTTGCTTTAATTCTGTATTTTCAACAGAAACATTTTTATTTTGTTTTAAATATCACACGTTAATGTCTTATACACGAAGGGATGTTATACAGTTCCCCATATGTTACCCATAGAGCCGGCTTATACAAACGATGTACGCGAAAAAAGTAGAGAGCCATTAAAATCACTTCGCTATGTAAATGTTGCTCTTCTGTTTACGGCTTTGCAGAACTGCACGAAGTTTGAGCACCCTTTTAACGCCGTCAGCAAAAATGTGTGTTGTTTTAGTAGAATGTAGCGAAAATTGGGGGAAAATGATTTTTTTGGTAGATGGTTTGCGTGATAGATAAAAACGACTTGTTTTGCTACATCACTAAACTCCAAGGCATTAAACAACTTCAGGCAGTACCTTAATCCTACTTAAGATCGCAAACAGATGCGTTGCCACTTCTGAGGACCAAGATGGTCGATCCTACGACCTCCGGATTAACAGTCAGGTTTGCTAACCACTAAACCACGAGGCCAGTCAAAAAAAACTTTAATCTAAAAGTTTATCTTCCATCCTCATCGTTCAAGTATTCTCCTTACTTACGTTTATTTATTTCTTTTTACTTCTTCAATCCACTAACACGTGCTTAGTTCGGTTAAAAACTAAAAACAAAGGTCATTGAAGTCACTTCACTATGTAAATGTGGCCCTTCTGTTTACGGAATTTCACCGCCATTTTAACGCGTCAGCAAAAATATGTGTTTTTTACCAGAATGTGTTACGTAAATATTGGAGAAAAATTGTTTTTAGGAAGCCTTTATTGAAAGAAGTTTCGCAATATAGACTTCATAAAGGGTTTAAAGATATATTTGTTTTTATAAGTGCAATGATATCTTTAAAGCAGAGATAGCAATAATCATAAATGATGATGGTACAGGTAATCACGACACTCCCGTATAATTAGTGAGACACCACTGAAAATTGTTGAAAATGAAAATAAAACTAGTTGCTTCATTATTTGCAGTATATATTAATTATGAAAAATTATCAGGCAGCTTATAAACTTAGTGCGTGGACAGCTTTATTCAGAAGGCCTCTTCATTATACTGTCCATTGTTGTATCGAGTTATGAAAGAAGCTTTCTTCGAAACAAATATTCCCTTCTCAGAATAATTAGAAATGCTACAAAATGCTTTGTAGTATCTACCTATACAAAAATTTGTGTTTTAACATTAAGAAGTTTTCAAGTTATTGTTGAAATTGTTACTGGTACTCTGCGAACCGGGAAGGTACCAAGCATCAATTTTACAGTGAAACAATTAAAGGCATCTCAATCCTCAGAAGTACCCATGTACGGTCTCTCAGGATGAGTGCCTTCCGCTATGAGACACTCTTCTGCCTCCTTGACTATCTGCGCCTCTCTTCTGCGACATTACGCCCTTGCAGAAGAGAGGTGAAATGGCCATTAATCGCTGCAGCTCCTGCAATATGGTCTGGTTCCAGGCGGTCAGATCGTCAGCCAAAATAGCTCTCCATATAGCCCCATGGATAGCACCATTTCCGAGTAGAGACGACGGCAACCCAAGAGGGTCGGCAGCAATCAGCTCAACGATTCCGCCTCTCAAATTGTCATGACGTACAGGAACTACAACTTCACGAACTCGCCAAAGTATTTTAACTCAAGACCGTGTCTATCGCATAAACACCTAGAACGAGAACCGATTCACCAGTTAAATTTCTGCCCTGCTAGGAATCGAATCACGTTTGATACCGGCCTTTGATAGCGGCGAACAATACAAGGATCGTCAAACTTAAGGCAAAAACACACACGACACCCCAGTTGCATAAAACAACTGTACTGCAGTTGGAAAACCATACTGACGATACTTGGATGGCCCCGAACATCTGTCATACGTGAAATCTCGGCATATCTCACCTCGAATACGTGACATGAATAACAATAGAATGTTCATATTTCTAAATCGTACACCATACCCTTTCATCGTCGGATGAAATGCAGATTTCTTTGGGAGATTACATTCTGTCTTGTGTACCTTTTCTTTATTGAAACTTATTTCTATGCACGTTTATTAATTGTTTGGTGATTTAGGTAAAACCAACTATAAATCATAATAAAAGTGCTGTGAACATAGAGGTGACAAATGCGTAGATAAGAAACAACTTAACACTTTGTGGTTTTATACCGTTAACTTAAATAGAACGTTATATCTTAATTACTTACTCATAATTGATAGAACCGTTCTAATTCATTTTTAATTAATTCTTCAACATAAATATCAGTGTTTTATTACTTAGTAGGCAGTACTTGTAAATTTTTAAATTGTTAAAATTAAGAAGGATATACCTTTTAGGCTTCTTTTTTCAAAATGAAACTTCTAGTACCAACGATATTAATAGCTTTAGTTGTTTTAGTGGAATGTAACCACTTGTTCATAGGAACAAACGTACAACGGCCTCTAGCTCATCGTCATACAGCTAAATTCAGCTCACAGATGTTTCAGAAGAGGGTAGAAACATTTTTCTACTCCACGCCTCCTATTCGTAACCAAGGACAGATTATACAGGTATTTTTGTGTTTTTTCTTATAAATACTTAATAATCTAATTTGATAAATACTATCATACCATATAGTCTATCGGCATCTGTATCTTCTTCAGATTACCCTCTTAACCAAAAGGTAATCAGTTATTGGATTTTGGTTAACAAAGTACAGATGGATATTAACTCTCTAGTTATAATAATTATAACGAGAGTATAGGAACTATTAAAGATGTGGACGAAATACCCGTATTTTGCATTTTCATCGTGCAAAAGTAAAAAAAAAACAAGAATACTGCGCCAATCCAAAAGGCAATAAAAAAACAATTTGACAAATTCAATTATACCATTGAAGAAGAACCTAAATGTAATGTTGAATAAAGAACGAACATTATTTAATTACTTTTTTAAAATAATAAAATTCATTATTTGAAACTTTAAGTATCAAAAATATAGATAGAGACAAGCTTTATTTCACATAATATTCCAAGAATTCCATACAAATATAATTTCACATTTAAAACAATATTTTGTATACACTTAAAATTTAAAACAAAATTTTGTACTTAATTTTAACTAAAGAGTACCTACAATATGATCTGTACCGTGCCTGAATTTCAATAACATTTAACTCTTGCGGTAGGTTCTCGTTCCCAGAAGGTACCGGGTTAACAAGATTACAATCCAACACACGTGGACTCGCGATCCGAAGTTAGTAAAATTTTTATAAACAGTGCGTTTTTTGGAAGATACTTGGGATCTGCTTATCTATAATATATCTACCTTTTAGCTATAATATAACAGAATATGGGCACAGTGGGTTTTGAATCTTGATCCCTTCCCCTTTAACTCAAATAATATTAATAATAATAGTATCTACCTAAGTACTAAATACTCTGAATATTCTGATATATATTGGTGAAATCACCGATAACACTTTCAAATGAAAATTTATAATAATCTCCTAGAAACCATCTCATTAGATTGAATTTCTTGATGTACGATTTAGTTACTTTTGCTTTATTAACAATTTATTACATTTTGTTATTAAATGATTCGTGAGTGACACTATTTATGATGACTGAAATACCGGCTTACTCACGTGTATTTTTCGGGTTTGCCCGACTAGTTTCAAACCTGACCGAGGTTCA
>DWNH01001551.1:0-11212 GCA_018249895.1 Tiana niger | reverse complement strand
TCGCACAACAAATAACCTCAGTTAAATATCAATATAAACTAACCGTGGTGACTCAAAGATGTCAATTAGTCAGGTATAAAAGGTTCGGCACGCATTATTGTCACTGTTGTTATTTCCACAAAAACATTCGTAAAAAATATATTCATTTGTGTCCTAAAAACTTAATAAAAACACACAAGCTGGTCATAATGACACTGAGGAACACCAACCAACCAACCACCACAATGGCGCGTCAGGGATGTTTTCGTTCAAAAAACCGGTAAAAGCTCATCTTATAACGGATAAATAAACGAATGCAAAATCAAATAATATTATCTATGCTGTCTATTTTTGTCTGTTAAATTGATTGTATACATTTAAATAATCTGTGTTGATTTTTTATTTTTAAAATGGATATCGTAATAGTTTTTCATACGCAATTCATTACAATAAAGTGCAAAAGCACGCAACTGCCGCATATTCGTTTATCTATGTACAGAATTATAATATGGCAGATTCAAAACAGAAGAAATAAAATTTAAATATATGTTCCTATGTCAATAATCAGTAAGAACGTCTATTAAATTCTATCATACGATATACCAAAAAATTTATAATACTACGTTTTTATGAGTCAGAACTTTTTTTTTTATTCGCTTATTAGGCTGGCCTATTATGACAACTTAAGAAAAAAATTGTGCTTGTAATGTTGGCTAAACTGTCAGGTTGACAGAATTAGGGCTTACCATAGAACACTAGAAATCGTAATAAAAATATGTATTACCCAAACAATTTAAACCATGTTTTAATATTTAAAAATTAAACATAAAATATAATAGATATATTTCTTTAATTATTGTTTTATCGTGGCATCAAAACAAGCAAGCAACAAAACTGTAAACTAAACAGTAATTGGTTACAGAAGTTGTTAATATAAGTTTATTAGCATGAAACTTTATACAATAATTATCATTTATCAGGCTAGTGCAATTTCAATCTTTGTTAGGGGATTGGTTTACACAACTTAAGAAATTACTAATATTACAATAATACTAAAACAGTTCTTGTTTACTTAAATGTAAAGAGAAAAAGATTCAATCTTTGTCGCCACATTCAAATCATTTTCATTTTACTTTGTTTCATTTGCAGATATCTTAATTTGTTCCATTTGAAAGATACATTTTTATTAAGTTTCATTGTGTGTTGATGTTGAAATTTGTGAAGAAAAGGTTCATAATAGTCACAAGGACGCTACAGACAAAAGGACAATGATAAAATATTCTGCCTTTTATTTGGCGAAGTGCAAAGTTGTGTAGACATTGATGACGTTTTTAAAGCTATTATGGGAATCTCGTCTCTTTTTAAACGTAGTGTTACATACCCTTTGTCACTTACCGTTCACAGCTTAATCCCTGTTCCTGTGCTGCTTGTTATTTGGCCGTATTAGACCAAAATATTTACCATTGTGACCGTGTCCACTAAGATGAATAACATAATAATCTCAATCAAAGTGGTCCGACTGTTCATCGTTTAGGAGATCAGATTAAAACTTTCATAGGTCAACGGCAGTTCATCTTTCATCATATTAATGCATTCACTTTATTATTAATGATTTTAATAAAGTTTTATATATCCTAATACTCGCATACTAAAACACTAACCCGACGTTGATGGGTAAAAGCTGAAGCTGCGCTGCAGAATGTGTAATGTAATTATAACTGATTTTAAAAGAGTACCGAGAGTTTTTTTTCGCCGGCTTTTTTCTTCCGCTCAACAATAGCTAAACGAGCGCCTAAAGCCGATAAACTTATTATTTTTTGACTTTTATTAAGTGTATGTACATATTTTGTAAGGAATAAAACCATTTCATTTCATTTCAAAAGATTTAAAACTATGAAACTATTATGTGAACATATGTTACATTATAATACTGGTTTTCGTCCAATAGCCATTTCGCTGCCCTTTTTTTGGGTAATATTAATTTTTTTCCCTTTGATTGTTGATTTTAAAAATTGGCGGCAAATAAAGTGTGTCGTAACTCAAAATTGAAAGTTTTCGTTCTAATCGTACCAGTAAACATATTTGTAGCGTGTGAACTGATATCACAGTAATAAAATCAATATTTGTGTATTAAAATAGTATATTTATCATAAAAGCAAAGAAAAACACAGGAAGTGTTTAGAAAACAATAAAAGCGCGCGCGCGCGGTATTTTCATCGAGCGGTACTCGCCTTGCCGCCTTTATCCTCTTTTTTTTAAATTGTAAGCGGCCCACACGCGCGCACATTCTGCCGTTGTCATTATCTTACAAATTTGAACAATTATATAAACTAAAATAAATACGCATCAATAACAATAGCGTCAATGACGCGTTGTATGTAGATACTAATTATTCACGTCAGTCTTTCTTAAAGTGGGCGATAACCCCCCTCCTAAGGGTGCTGGAGTACAAACAAGGGGGAGGTTTGAAAGTTAAAAAATTATCGATTTTAATTCGATTTTTAAGGTGTTGTGTAATTGTGTTCGTGTGTGTCCATGGTACCCATGACACAGGAACCTAGAATTTGTGGGTGTGATTAGTGTGGGGCTATGAGTGTGAAGTGTTACTTTATTATATTTTATTTTATAATATAGTTTCATCCATCTTCAAAAATTTACATTATGTAGTAAAACGTTGTTAAAGTCGCTTTACATTTACAAACATTTAAAATATTTACTCGAAGGTTTTCGTAAATGTGTACGTTCCGTTTTATGAAACAAAATATATTTTAAATTTAATACATTTTACCGATTTATCGGTTTTATAGTTAGTGCCTTTGCCGTTGCCTGATTATTGATTTTCTGACGTTCTTGATTCTTTGCAAGTAAGGTGGTTCAACAGATTTGAACCGTTTTATCATTGTAATTAAAATTCTAAGTGAAAAGTGATAAAAATGTTGTTGCCGGCAAAGGTATCATATAGTATACATTTTTTGCTTTAACGTATTTTGTTTTTCATATTAAGTTTATCCTTATTTTCTGAATTATAGAAATAAAAATGTCAGAACTACAATAAGCACGACATCCGTTACATTTATTGTATTATTAATTTTTTAAAGAAATTAATATTGGATCGTGCTTTTTAAGTATATTTTGAAATGCTGTTGCGTCTAATAAGAAGTACTTAATTAAACTTGTACTTTATAATGTTATAAAAACATTATAGTATCAAACCAATTAAAATAGTAATGGGCTATTGTATATGGAGATTTTCTCTAGATATACTTTAAATATTGTTTCGAGCATTATCTTTGTTTGATTGTGATAATAAGCACAAGCGACGAGCTAGCTTATGCGCCATTGCGCCGCGCCGCTTTTGCGTGCGACTAATACATAAATTTGCATCTGATGCTGGCTTTGCAGGATTAAGTAAAACACCAACATGGCCATGAGACCGCCTATGCCAGATATAAAATGCATGGATCCCGAAAATTATCGAAAGTACTTCCGTGCTTTATGCTGGAACAGTTTGAGGTAAGTTTTAATGACAGAGTTTTTCTATTTTCTTCTAGGCATGCAACAACACTGATGACAATATTTTAAGCCGGTAGTTTTTTCTGATTTTTCAGTATAATTGTAATAAATGGAATGGATGGATGGATGGAATACTTACTAATTGGCTCATACCACTTGAAACTCACAGAAAGACATTGGCAGTGTTAATGTTTACTCCAATTTCACTAATATAAAGTCCCTTTGAAGTTGCAAATGGTCATAGGTGATGGTACTTGTCACATACCAGATATGGAGTTGTAGACTTTTTTGTTTTCCATTTGGTCAAAATTTAAGATTTTGCTCCAAGTTTTATGTCATTATAATTAACAGTAACAGTATATTCATATTTGTAATATTTTTTGTATCAATAATTACTTAATAGAGCCATTGACTAAGAATGAATAAGAAATAGGTGAAGCATGGGTAGAGCTAAGACTTTTTAACAGAACAGTAGAACATTTAATGTGAAGAGGAAGAATTAGATGTTGTTTTCACTTTAATTTTTTCTTGATATCTACTTACGATCAGGTGGTCATTTTACCTGTTTGTTAATTTTTAACATAAAATTATACATGCAGCATCTGTGATCATTCTCAGCATTATGGACTGGAATTTCTGAAGTTGAAGAAGCAAGTTTGAGTTGGGTACACCCCAGAGTTGAACTCTATGTACAAATGGGTACACACTTATATAACTGCAGTTTGTTTTTCCAGCGATGTGATTTTTTCCAAGCATCTAGTCCCCTGTGAAGCTCATTCCGGTCCCCAGTGGTTTTCATATTTTTAAAATATGTTTTCTCCAGGTATGATAAAGATCTAGGTAAAGCCCAAGGTATCTGGCTACATTTGCTTGGGGTAAATGTGGTCTGTTGAGTATCACAAGGGCACATGTATCACATCAGCTTGTGAAAATCATTTGTATTAACTTAGTCTCAGCAAGATATGATTTTAGAAAAATGTAATTTGTAAAAAAAAAAGGTTTATTGGGAGTCGTTTTTTATTTTGTATAATAAACCTTTGTGCCAAACTGTGTCTAAGGTCTGGTTTTTGAAAGTCTTATGGATTTCTTTTACAAGTCTATGCAGCTGTTCTATTGTGCCATGATTTTTTCTGAAACCAAATTGGTGATTAGGTATGGTCTTATTTTCTGCTATTGCTGTGTTTATTTGCTTAAAGAAAAATATTTCTATGATCTTTGATTGACTTGACTTATCAGTCTGTATCAAGATATGTCATCAGGAGCCTTCCCAGGTTTAAGGATCGTTTTAACTTGAGCTATTTTCCATTGTGATGGGAAGATAGATGTCTCTGATTAGTATGCAGTTAAACCAGTGCATCAAGAAGCATATTTCAGCAGTAATCAAATTGTATCCCAGGGTTTTATTTTATATTCATTTTCTAATTATTTCTATAAATTCCCACATCTTAATACTTTCAATTTGCAGGTCGAGTTGATAAGGCTCACTAAGGAAGTTAGTGAGTTCTTCACTTTAGGTTTTTGATGTGGTCTGAGTAGCGTTTAGTCACCTTTCTCTAAGTTACTTTTAGCCCAGGAACCGTTCTTTCTGCGTATCAGCAGAATTGAGGCAATGGGTCTCTTCATTGCTTTCCAAAGGGAATAATCACTAGCAACTGTAGCATCCAGCTGTGTTTTGTTTCTGTTGTATTTAGTAGTTTGGCATAATTCGCGTCTTTTAATTCGCGGATGAGCTTTGAGCGGTCTAATACTGTGTATTTCTTAGCAGCTGCTGTGCTATCCTAAACCTTTAAAATATCTACAATGTGGTCCGGTTGAAGGTCTTGGAGAGAAGTACATTTGAAACAGATATTAGGAATCCCCTTTATGATACTGAAGTCTGTCAAGTCATTTTTGATAAAAATCGCGGATCCGCCATGGGCTGTATCATTTGGATACGGATGCATTGTTTAGTAGAATTTAGTAATTGTAGATTCTGAGATTATTCTTATTTGTAAAATGAGTTTTAGGTGCTAGTAAGATATCAAATTTCTATATTATCTGTAAAAATATATTAATTTCAAATAAAAACATTTTTCAAAATCTTTGTTGTCTTGTTTTTGCATTTATATAAAACAATATTATTGTTCTTGAACATTCCAACCACTAGAAGTGTGACAGTAAAGTGCAATAGCATAATGTTACATAATATATGTTGTATGTGTGCAATAATTGTAGAGTTTAAATAAGTTTGAGTTGTCTTCCAACAGTTTTTCAGTATGAATTTATTTTTAATGTGATATGTCATTAAATTAAATCTACAGAAAATCAGAAAAGAGACCAGGAAGGAAGCTGGGTAGAAAGGAGAAACTACGCAGGCTTAAAGCAACTAATATTCTAGCTGTATGTCATGCTCCAAGAATTCTACCAAATCCATCACAGTTTGCTGTTTATGCTACTGTCCGCAAGTTTATACTGACTCGTTGGCGCTATATTGATGGATATCCATATGATTATTCAGATGATAGTGATGATGAATACACACCTCATCAACCAATTCACAAAGTGCCAAAGGTACTCATTTTTGTTTAAGGCTAATATTTTTTATTACTTCAACATGCTAAACCTTCACTCTTTTTAAAAAAAATGTGTTTTTTCATCTTTTTTTATTTTATGAATTCCAGATCACGGGTATGGGCTTACGAGCAGTGTTTACACTTATATCGCAAGCTCGTTTTACTGACTCACATTTTTGTGAACATTCGCTTAAAGCACTACTAGATGTACTTCAAGGATACTCACCAGAGGAGCTGGCGCACGAACCGCCAGAGGTAGATTTATTCGTTATTTAGTTTTCATTTTGCAGACATATATTGTATATGTCATCATATTACTGACATTCTTAACCATAACAATACTTTAAGATGTTTAAAGCATACATAAAAAATGATAAAACAAGTAATAAGACGTTTTTTGGTTTATTTCAGATGATTTCTAGTTTGCAATCAATGCTAGTTGAGATCGCGTGTGGAAGTGGCCCTAGCGGTAGATTGGAGTTGCCGTCTTCCTTAACAACAATAAGCAGCTCTTGTCTTATGGCTTTGTCTGTGGCTAGAGGAGAAGCCGAGCTTATACTAAGCTCAGTAGCGTCACTCATTATGGCTGTTCCCGCTCTAGCAGAACAAAGTGTCAAGGTATGATGTTCATGTTGTGCTTGATATTTTTATTTTTATTCTAGTTATTGCAAGCAATGATAACAATTGCAAATAATTCTTGTATCAAATACTAATTTGGTATTAAGTATTACATTAATTTCAGGTACCATATAATTTGACTACACTCCAACGCAGTGTGCAATCAGTTATATTGGGTCCCCCTTCTCGTAATCAATGGCTGCATTATGGCGTGCCTCATCAGTCGCTGGCTTCAAGCTTCCCTGTCGACCTGCCGCCGCAAGTAACAGCAGGTTCCTGTGAACTTGTTGTACGTTCTCTTGTTTCGGATGGCTGCTTCCTATATGTCTACACATCCAGGGGCCTACTCAAGATTGGATCAGGATATGGAAGTTCTATTAAACAACATGTCTACTTGTATAAACCTGATTTTTTTGCTAGTGATCGACATGGATGGTTAGGTTACTGCAAGGTAAATTAAAATTGGTTCTACTGAATGTAACTTTTGCTAGGTTTACACATTTAAAAATATTATTCTATTAATTATTTTCAGAACAAATTGTATGTAAGAATTGGAAGAAAAAAACCAGAGGTTTATGAGGTAGATAAGGAAACTCTTGAAGTTAGGACTGTGGTGCGCTTGGAACCAGGACCACAAGCAGCACTTGACCAGAAGTCTGCTGTATTCACAGATGGAAGACGGCTTGGTTTAGTTATGCTAAATAACATTGTAAGAAGTTAATTTGAAATGTCAATATTTAAATGCATAATTAGTAATTTTCATACCTAATTAATTAATTAATAACTTCTACTTCAACAGGATGTTTTAACTATCAAAATGTATGATGTTGACACACCCAATGATAAATCAGAAAGTGGTGTACATACAGTGAACTCTCGCAAGGAGATAAACGTTCACCTCATGAGACGTCGCACATTGGCGTTGGGTAAAGCCCCTTTTGAAGATGGATTATCTAGAAGAGCAATAGATCTGGATGCGCCTATAGCTATGCAGTTTGACGATACGGATGATGACCCACTCACAGGAATTTGCTCTGGCCAAGATTTTGGGCTGTTGTCTACTAGATCAGGCAAAGTAAGTCATGAATTTTTATCAAAGTTAGTTATTTATTAAAATAGGCGATTGCAAATAATATTGATTTTTATTATTTTCTTGTAGGTGTATTACACTGGAAAGGGTACCAGTCTTGGTTATAAGATGGCAGCTTCACACACTGGTCGTTGGACGCTGATGAAGGAAACTGTTTTCAACAGACACGATTCTAATACAAAGAAGTATAAAGTGATCCAGGTACATGAAAACAGTTTATTTAAAGAGTAAAAAGCGTGTTATGATAAAGATAGTGTTTGATAGAATGAGTAATAAAATGTTTACAAGATTTTACTTCTTAATTTAGACAGTATTTTTCAATATTTTTTTCTTTAATGTTTTTTAAGGTGGCTGTGGGTCACGAAGGAGTTCACGCAATTCTCGTGCTTGATAACGGTACAGCTTTATTCACGGGCGTTGCGCGCCGTGGTGAAGACGGCGACACTAACAAACATAGACGATCTCCGAAACCTACCAGGCCACGAAAGATACTAAAGGTTTGTAGTAAATTACAGAAAGTAATCTATTGCATATGTAAAAATTATACACAAAAACATTAATTAATAATTGTACAACAAACAGGCCGACGGACATCACATCGTTTACGCCGCTTGCAACTACGGCTCCACTGCTCTCGTAACTCGACAGGGTCTGGTGCTAATGTTCGGGAAAGATACTCAGCACTGTGATGCTAATGGCTTAGTGACTGGTCTTCGACAGGAACGAGTCATACAAGTTTGTTTCTCTTACTGTTTTTATTTATGATTGATTTATTTTTCCTGTGGTTGCACACAATCTTGCTCACTTTAATGTTAAGTAAGACGATTCAGGTATCTTACTATTCTACTACAATAATATTCTATTTTTCAGATCGCTCTTGGAAAAGCTCATGCTGTGGCTTTAACTAATTTTGGACAAGTGTATACATTTGGAATCAACAACAAAGGACAATGTGGTCGAGAGTTCGGATATACGAAAGAGCGTAAGTGGTTTCTATTTTATTCTTTCAATAAAATTTCAAAAATTTTTACATGGTTCAAAATCTACACTATTGTCGTATGTATGACCTAGGATCAAATCAAGATGATAAATGCATTTTTAAAAAATTAATTATCTTTATGAAACTCTTTTTAAAGTTCTTAAAAATAGTGTGTCATGGTGCAAATTCAAACCATATAATTGTGTTGCTTGTTTTATGGGTTCTAACATAAACGACTCGGCGGGTTAGATGGTATATGTATATAATATGTATAATTTTATTATTACTATGAATGCCAATCCCAGAATCGGAAGCGATAATCCAGTTAAATTGATCATGTCGTGAAACAAAGATTTAATAGCAACTACCAAAGAAATAACTTTCAATGTTTTGTTGATGATTCCATCCATTACAGGTCCGTATCCGCCCACTAAGCGTCCGCGCATGTTTCGCGAGGACTTAGAACTGTGCACGGTGCACACTTGGTACATGGACTTCTGCAGAGTATGCTCCATCTGCAAGGAGTGCACCGGTTTCTTTAGCGCTTGTCATTGCTCGCGGGAATCTGACCGCATACCTGGAGAGTAAGTAGACCATGTCAATATACCTTTAATTCATTGATAAAAGACCCACCAATGCAATGTATAACCTATCTTAATTAATTCTGTGATATTTGGAGGTAATGTAGTAATCATTTTAATGTTTCAGAATGTACATAAAGTTCTTTTATGAACCTATTTTTTATCTTGGTAACAAAAATGGTTATTACAACAAATATTAAGCTAATTAATTGATTTTGTAAAAATTTGTATTAAAACAACTGTAGAAACCGTATTTCAGCATTAAAACATTGTTTTAAAGATATTAAAAATCATTTATCTAAGAGTTTCAAAGTCAAAACCATTTATTTGCACAAATGTGGATATACATATATGTATGTATAACGATTTCACAGTAACATTTAGCTCAAACCATATTTACCTTTTACAATGTACAAATTGAAATTAACAAGTTTATATAATTTAGAAAATGTTTTTATTTCTAAATTAGCTTTATTTACTGAGAGAAAAAGCGGCGGAAAGAAAGTCAGCACTTTTGTTTTATCATTAATAATTTTACGAGAATAATAAGCTATTCGGTAAGGAATTACGTAAATTAATATATGTATATATATATATATACACATATTTATACAGAAGATGCAGAATTATTTAAAAGTAAAATCGAGAAAGTATTTTTTCTCGAACAAGAATAAAAAAAGTTTTTAATTGGGAAAGCTGTCTTTTTAACATTAGCGTATAGAAGCAGGCGTTAAACAATAAGTTGTTTGCAGACGTTGCGGGTGCGGCGAGGGCGATACGGGGTGCACGGTATGCGGCGTGTGCCGGCGCTGCGCGGAGTTGTACGCCCCTGCGCCGCCTGACCGCGCCGACTCCGACGAGGAGGCCAACGTGCGCGCCGAAGCATCAGTCGACCTCGGCGGTAAGGCTAGGGCCAAACGCACGGTCATTTTGTGATTTGTGAATCGCGTCTTTTACGCTGCACTCTGTTTTGTGTAAACGCATCATTTGTTGCACACGATAACACAAAATAATTTATCTCATGATTGACTCCCTTAATAAAAACTGAATTCTCCTGCATGAAAAACGCGAGTGATTAATCACTAAATTACGCTCTTTTGACCTAGCATTAAGTAAGGCACGGCTGAGAAGCAAACTATGTTAGCTTAGCGTAGCTCTATATTACAATTCATTATGCCGTAGCTCCTAGCATTAGCATGACTTCTTACATGCTACCGTGTCGTTCGTATTTTAAACCGTGCTTCGTCTTATTGCGTCCTAGATTCGTATGTGTTCATTAGAACCCTTGTTGAGCCGAATGGCAGCACGCGTCGCATCTTTTATAGCGACACTTCATTTTTTTAAAGTATGAATTAATATTACTATTGATATTTTATTTATTCATACACCAGAAGGCGCAAGCTGTCTGTACGATGGTCACTCATCGGGATCAGATTCGGATAAAGATTCGAGCGTTAAATTGAGTTGCTTACCACCTGCGCGCATCGCGATTCCCGGCGGCCACCGCATCGTGAGCGTTGCTTGCGGCCTGCACCATACTGTGCTGCTGGTTGAGGGAGGTAAGAGAAACAAAATACTATGTTTGTAGTGTAAGCAGCACTATGATTCATTTTTAGTCTTTTTTGGATACTGTATCGAAAGGAACAGATGAGTGGCTAACACTGTTCAATCAACAATATCACTGTTTGCCTGTATGGGATAAGCTTGTGTCTTGAATCGTGATACGACACATGAATTTAAAGTATTCCAGAAAAGATAAAAAGAACGACGATAAAATTGACAGCTCCTCTGGTGTTGTTGCACATGCCCATAGGTAATGGTGACCGCTGGGCTACGACATGGGGTTCTTCAAAAAAGGCGTTAAAAGAGTCCTTGAAGGCTGGCAGCGCAAGGGCGACCC
>DWNH01001550.1:0-11215 GCA_018249895.1 Tiana niger | reverse complement strand
GCTCATCACACAAACATTTGTTCAGGGTGGGGATCGAACCCACGACCTCCCGTTTAGCAATCAGGTTCGCTAACCACCCATTATTGACTGATTGATTTCGATCAATATCAATATCCATATAGTATCTTAAAATGAATTTCAGTCCTATCAACGTCTTATAAATTATTAAATCTTATACTAGAAATAAATTTACAACAATCATAAAAGTTTCTTGGCATACTTTTTTTATCTACACCATTATTTGATAGATGATGAAATAGCCGTATTCGAAAAGTTATGAAGTTACGTTATTATTAACTAAAAATATATAAAAATTAAATATACATATTTGTAAATACAGAGTAACGCAATTACCTTAAATACTGCTCTCCAAAGATTGTTTTCACCTTCCGAACGTTGAATGGAACAAAAAATGACAGCTCGGTTATAAATGCGATCGATAATGAAAACATTGGTACACGCAGGCTGTAGAAAGTGTCTCGACCTGCGTAACCTTTTTTAAATTTCCGATTCGAGCCGGGTCAATTGAGCCTCAACACATAAATAAGACGGTAGCGCGGCCCTGGCACTACTCTGTTTGTCATTATGCTGCCAATTACAATCAAAGTGAACTCGCCACTCTTGGATAATTTCGTTTTCGCAACAACCATTTCTCTTTATTAATGTATAATTTGTTTTGAGGTCCGTCAGACTCCATTTACAAGATTGCAATAATTTTAAATGAATATCCATTTAGCAAGTGAAATAAATCATATTATTTTACTTACATTTACGAACAAGTCTAATTGTAGTGAATATTTATGTTCTAAGCATCCCATGCTTAGAACAATACTGAACTTCGAATTAAATCAGGAATGTGATTGCATGTTGCAAGTAAATTGATAGCACTTAATAATTTTATCAATATTCTATAACAATAACATAGTTGAAATTGGCTTCTAAAATAGTGAGGTATTGCAAAACGTTGCGATCGCGCTGCGAGCCGAAATATGGTTCCCACGGTGCGCGTGCGCCGTGGCGGGGCGCTGTCGTCCATCAACATCATTATCTATTAAAAATATCACGTCATATTGTTCGCTTTTTGAATAAAGTAACTTTCCGCATCGAATCCGGCCCGCTATCGGCGCTTTATCTTGAAACATCTATAAATCATTACAGCTGTTATGAAACAACTGTCTTTCTTTCACCCAAATGTATGCAAACAACCAAGATGAGTTTTGATAGTAATTTTCAAAAGAACTCTTTAGTTCCTAAGTAGTTTAACTGTAATTTATGATATTGCAAATATCTATATTATCTATTATTTTTTGTTTTTGACGTTCTTTAAAATATATGTAAAATTTTAAGTTAAAAAGCCATAAAAAAGTCTATATTCACAATTTACATATAATTATGTTTTTATCCAGTTTTAGATTAGAGTGAAGAAATATTTAAATGCTGTATATTAATAATATTATCAATTTATTAAATTTAAAGATTTAGACACTAATGAATGACGAGAACTTCATTCGGAATAATAAGTTCGAATAAATCAATCACTTACGTTGTGAGGGGTATATAGGGAATGTAGGTATGTAATACGGTGAAGTGCAGGAGTGCGCGGAACGCTCGACGCAATGTAATTGCGCGCTCCTGCCTCGTCCTAGAAACCTCAGCAAACTGCTTCGTTACGGCCCTTAACACTGATTTATGTTCGCAATAAATATTTTTTGAAAGTTCCAGTGCGATAATAACTCCATTAATTTTGATTAATGACAATTTCTTAAAAGTGAATTTTAAGTCACTATCATGCGCATGCCACGTCCATCGACCTGTCTCGCCCCGGATGGCAGTGAATCTTTGGCGCTTAATTATTTAGCTTTTTTCAGGATTGTTCTCTTTTTGATTGTGATTTAATTTTCATTTGGGAGTTTCTTAATGATCGTATTAACTGGTCAGCTATCTTATTTTGTTTTTCAGCCAGACAAAATTATGCTACATTTCAAGTCACGGATAATAATTTATATCAGTTAAAATTCTACGTTTGTAGGAATGAGCAATGAATTCGTATATGGGGTATTGTAAAACAGTTGTCCTGAAACGTGCCCGTTCCGAGCGTGAAATATATTCCGTACAGCGCTTATCGTAGCGGGCCGCTGCGCCAGCGACACATTCAGCGAATTTGCAATGCGCGATATCCCGCATTACCATAAACAGTACAAGGCGGAGGGCACGCCGTCTATCGCTCTAAGACATATAAATTATTCAAAATAAAGTATCGCTTAACCTCTAACCCGCTGCCGCGAGCCGCTTGCAGCCGATACGCGGACGCCTCTGGTCTCTTCCACGTTGCATTCAATAACAATTCACCATTATTTACCTTAAGAAAAAAAACGTAATTGTGTCACATATAAAACCGTTGTTATAATAAAGGGTATACTTATAAATAAAATAGATATTTGAATGTAAAAAGTTTGTTACGGCTGACAAAAAATTTGACATTTAGGCATTGCTTGTTGGATAATTAATGAAAAACAAAAAAGTCTGTCTTAAAAAAGAGAAAATAGATTAAAAATGCTGAAAAACGTAATTAAATGTCGTTTTATCTCGTTAAAAATAAAATTGCCCGTTAGTAAAATTATTTTATTCTTATACCATTAAAAATAGGGACATACAAAAAAATTAAAGGCAATATTCGTAAGACAAAAACAACTAATTCAGATGCCTACTTTAAAAAATTAATTAAGAGACTCAGAGATAATTAACAAGCTTAGAACCGTGTCTGCAAAATACGAGTATTTTATAAAACGGTGGGCGGGCTGAGACGCGGTCGTGCAAGTGTCGCGAAAGCGCGTGCGCGCGCACCCGGCAGGAACAACAGGACGATGCTTATTTACTTAACAGCTTTCGTAAAACGCCCCATTAGGGATAACTGTACTAAATAATTACTGCAATGTGCCTTTCTATTTCTATGCGCGCGTCGCCGTGCGCGTGCGCCTCCACCTGCCGTTGATCACTGTAATTATTTACTATGCATGAATGCGGCGGCGGCGGTGGCGGCTGTCTAGGACGATCCGGACAAAGAACGGTCACTTTACACAACGGACTGCGACCGGACAGGTTCCGATATCTACTTGGGTGTGCTGCACGACCATTTTTAAAATACGCTCATTAATTCGTTTTCGCACAAACGACTATAACTAGACATTATGAATTAATTGGATTATTTTTGATATTTTAAAATATTTTAGTTTTAAGCTGCTGAAGTTGTTAATGTGCTGGCCTCTAAAGTGTACGTATTTGCATTCAGCTTTCCTAAAGAAAAGACTTCAACGCCGTTAATTACCTCCACTTATTAAGCAGAACTCATTTATATTAATGCATACTTTTATTAGACTTCAGAATTTGACTTTTAGGTTCTTAGAAATGTTACGTAGAATTTGTTTAATGCAATTGTATGACTGTACACATAATAACAATAAGTAGACATTTTGTATATTGTAAATGTAAATAGAGAAGCAAATATACATATTTTAGTTTTCTGAGATTGATATTATTAAAAATAAATATAATTCATGGGTTGTTTGTATGTTTTGATTTAGATAGCCTTGTCAAAAACTTGGTTCGAGGTGATTTCAGACCTTGGGTATATCGACGATGATTGTTAGTATGTACCATTTGGCATTGTTCTCGCGCTCAAGTTAACGAGATGAATTGTTGATAAAAAAGAACCTATGATGTTGCTTTGCGTCAATGAATTTTACCGTAACTATATATTATTACTTTTTGATTGATCCGATAAATATCGCAGTACTATAACTGTTGTTGCTTGTAGTCACAAAGAAACTAGAAATAATTTTCATTCCTATCGCGATAAATGGAATTTAAACGTAGGGACTGAAACACCTGTCTATACCTACATTCGTTTGAAAAATAAATACTCCTTGAATATTTTTTGTTGCAAATACCAGTAAAAGTCGTTTTCTACTGTTTTTTTTAACTATCGTTGCGTTTACAGTTACACATTTTTGAAAACCTATGTTCTGTGAGTTGTCACTTTCGTTCACATAATATTTTGATATATTCAGTTTTTTTATTCTTATCTTAATATATTTCAAATTCTTATTTTCCTAAAAAAAACTAGGCGTTATTTTTTATATTGCCAGAATAATAAAAATTTTGAATTAATTTAAAACCTGTATATGTACATATTAGATTTTAGTCCGTTTTGAATTTCAAAGTAGGTATTAAAAGTCAGTATATAATAAAATATTTGTTTTAAGGATCACAATTAATCTGATATGAGAAGAATAAAAAAAAATAATGAAACATTTATAGTCAGACATTCACTTCAGTTTTTTTAGCTTTATTCTAGATCTTTTGAGCCGTAGATACTATGGACAAATACAAAGACTAATCTAGTTTTTGCAAATACACAAAAGACATTTAAGCTAGACATGGCTAAGGATCGACACGTTAATTATTTTGTTAGATAATCTCCAATATTTGCTTAACTCCATTGTAAAATTATTGCATACAATAATTAACTTTTGATTTTTTGGCCTATATGCTAGAGATAAGAACGGAAGCGATTTAAGATGCTTTCATTCCCTAAAAAGTACTTTATTACTTATAACAATGCGCTTATCTCCTCGGGATTATCTATCCGGTGTGCAAAAACGGAACCATAGAGCTGATTCACATTAGGTCCGATCGACAGTTTTACCGGAACGATAAAAGTGTCGGATGCATATTAGCACATATATTCTAATAGCGCTCTTAC
Source organism: Tiana niger (assembly GCA_018249895.1). NCBI lineage: Eukaryota > Metazoa > Arthropoda > Insecta > Lepidoptera > Hesperiidae > Tiana > Tiana niger. The sequence continues at coordinate 6,453 of DWNH01001550.1, read as the reverse complement.
ACATTACGGGAACCCAATAAACCTGTCGGGGACATTTATTGGATGTTCAGCTACGATTTCTATGGGGCCCAGCATAATATTGGCATACTGTTTTGTTTGGCGCCGTTCACACTTGTCGGCTCAAAGCGGCGACACCACCGCAACTGCAATTGAACATTTCACGCACCAAGAGTTCGTTCAAAACAAATTTATGTTGCTCTTTACTTAAGAAGTATTTAAGTAAGTGATAAGATATCATAGAGATTGTGTGTGACATTGTCTTAAAATTAGTTATAAATAAAGTAGTTGTGGTGATAATGTTTTTGCGATAGCAGTGAAAATGGTGGTGATGGTGATGATTATGGAGATAATAGCAGAGTTGATAATGGGAAACCAAGAAGCAAACATTAGTTTATTACGTAATTGATCATTTGCTTCTTGTATTCGTCTGCGACATTATAATAATTACGCTGCTCATATTCGTCTTATAAGTATGTATAGCGCGTTGCTGCTATGCAAGCAAAAAAAGTATATAGGTACAATTAAGTCACTTTTAATGCCCATTATATCAATGTACTTACCGCAAAAAATCGTACGAGTCACTATAATCGTTGGGGACATTATATGTATTATGCTTATAAATAGTAATAATTCATGGTACGGAGATGGGTTCAACTGAAAAGTAGATTCGATTTTAATTAATTTGGTTGAGCATATGACGTGCAGAACTTCCGGAGTCCTAACATTGCAAGTTAGGCTTTCAGTTACTTCTGTAATGAGTTAATGCGATATAATCTCAGAAGATGGGGAAGACTGAATCTTCGATAACCTTAATAACCTTTGCTGAGGTCAGCCTATTCTCAAAAGATGAACTGCTTGTTTATGCAAAACTGTAGGTAGAATTTTAATTGACTCGCAAAATCTTAAGATCAATTAGGTATTTAGATTAGTTTATTAACACAGATAATTAAGACTCTAATATGACAACGGGTACAGCGTATTTCCGCGTGACATTAATTTGCACATTTCATCATATTTAATCATATCTTTGTCCAGACTTTTTCAAACCCTTATGCGATTTCATATTTTACTTTAAATACTAAGTTTTCCCAACTCACAGCAAAAAGAACCGGTACAGATTGCCACTAACATCATTAGAGCGTCGGAGAACTGCATCTCTGTCCCATTAAATCTACAGGAATCATTCGGCTTTGGTCACTCGGCAGGAGGCTATTCGTTACAAAGCATATATGTATGTTTTATGAGCTGTAATACAAGAATGCGAAGGCGTATTTGGGGCAAAAATAACTTATTTTAGAAATCTTCGGGAATACATCCCATCTAGATTTTAATAGTAAAAGTGCGATAAATGAACGAATATTACTAGTAAATTTATAACAAACTCGTTGTCATAATCATGAGTAAGATAACTGTTACAATGAGATGGGCAGTTCGGTCCGCGACGAGCGCGGGCGTGGCTCAGACAATTGAATTGATAAGCGACTTTCTAGCGGGAAGTGGGAGCATCGACAACAGCCCAAAGAGCCATTGTCTGAGGCGTGAAACGTCCGATTTTACTAGCGAGTTCGAAATAATTGGAGAAGATTGTGAGATGCACAATAGTTGGTGTGGATTTTGGTGTCGACGAAAGTATAAATGTATATAATAGACATGTGATTGCTTCCGCTATTTTAAAGGGACGCTTACGAAGTTTAACTCTATTTCATGAAATGCTTAAAAGAAATATCGTATTGTAGATTTTTGCTAATATCTTAGTAGGTTTTGTCGACTTCAGTGGTGTAATGGTAACCATGCCGATCAACTCAAAAGGTTTGAAATGGCGAGATAGAAGTTTAAATTATGGATTTAGATTACTGTTCTCGGTCTAGGTATTAGTAGTTTTTGTGTATGTTCATGGTACCCACGACCCAGGGAATCCTAGAGTGGGATTATATGTAAGTGTAAGATTTTTTATTATGTTACATTTATTGTAATTTAAACAATTAAAATTAAATTGAATATTAAATACATATATTTACCATATTAAGTAAAAGAGTAATGAGAGTTGTTTTCGATTATTAAAATAAATCGAATTAGGTATGCATGTACACAAAATGGCAAGTTATAAGCAGAAATGTGTAGTATCTTATTCAGTCTCGAGCCTGAATCATGAAAAATTTCTAAGTATTGGATCTACGCACAGAAACGGTTGTTATAGATATGTACACGTATAGTCGAAATAAAACAAAATAGGCAAAAAGCTTGAAGTACGCCAACCAACAACATATTTGTCTAGTCGTGTCTTCGTAAAGTAAAAGGAACAGATATAAATAATAAATAGATGTGTATTTGCCAGTGTTAAATCGTAGGTCAGGCCGCACGTCCTATAAAGGCTGAGTTATATATTTGCAATCATTTTGAAATGCCACCCGCATTGTATCTCTTGAAACGGACAAGTAGAGTTTTAATTGACATACGTAGAACAAGAATTAGAGATTTGAATTTAGAATTTAATGTTGTATTGAGATGTTTCTACTGCATTCCCTTCTCCTATGCTAATTATATTTTGAAATTAATTATAGAATTAAGTTATCTATATGTCATACAACAAGAGTATTGTAAAAACAAGTTTTTTTATCAATTTTATAGTTTTCTTATTGAATTAAATTAAACAATAAGGTAGTCTTAATGTACGTTAACGTAATTTGTAAGTATATTCTACAGTAGTAAACAAATTTTATGATAAGTTATAAAAATAATAGGTGAAAGTTCAAGGCGGTCGAAAATCACCTCTACCACTCTATGTTTATAACTGGTGAGAAAACAAATAAGTATGAGAGAAAAACTTATGACACCTGTAGGTTTACTGATATTATTATTGTAAGGTTACAAGGCTTTAAAATAGATACAGAGATATAAGGCCAAATGCTTTATGTTCCAATACATACATATATAATACATATTGTTATAATTATAGCTTATATACATTATTATATTACTATTACAGAGATAATTATGGTGATATATGACTGACAAAAATGTTCAACTATAAATTCTTAAGTTTAGAATGAGCACCAAAATTTTACGTACACTATTTTTTTATTTAGTTGTTACAACATTATACATAATTACTATGCTTGCAAAACTTAAGTAACACGTAAAAAATCTCATCAATCAATTACAAATTATGCGTAATGTTCTGTAAGATGGGATTTTAACAAGATTGAAGTGGCGACTGTAGTTATAGATATAAAGATATACTTTATAAATAATTTGTAATGTTTACAAATTATTAATACATACATATATTGTATATTTGTCTAATTTATTAAAAACAGTATAAGTTTTCCTTTCAACCATTTAGGTTTGTTATGAAAGTCTATATTTTGCCTCTGGAAGGGTAAATAGGTATTGACGCTAAATACGCACGTAATTCTAGACTGAAATCCTACTAATATAACACATGTGAATATTTGTACTGTTTGTTATTTATACACGCAGAAACTGTTTGACCGATTTGGATGAAGTTTGGGGCGCAGTTATTTCATAACCTGAATTAACACATATGTACATATTAACATATAGATATTATTGATATCAGATTAATATGTGGTTATCACGGTTAGACCCTACCATGGATATCGCGCGGTCGAAGTCGCGGACGAAAGCCAATTATTAAAAAATAAATAAAAAATATTTACACATTACTATCTAATTCCAAACTACGCAGAGTTTGTACTTTAGTTATCTACAAAAAACTGATAAACACACACATGTATGTATGTTACTAATTACATAATTATATGAATATTACGCCTGTATCAATAGGTAATTGGTCATTAATTAAAACTTGAAATTTAGAAATACAAAGGACATCGTCGTGACGCTGTGAGATATACCTACATGTAATAAGTATATTATGTAAATAATTAGATAAATAAAAAAATTACAGAATTTTATGATAATACTAGCTTTCGCCCGTGGCTTTGCCCGTGTGGAATTCGGTTTCACTCAACATTTTCCAAAGTGAAAAATATTCTGTTTTAATCCATGCTATGAACTATAGTGTACTAAATTTCTACCAAAACGGTCCAAATTCACTTTTAATGCGATTTATTAAAATAAACTTACATAGGTGTGTGAAACTGGCTCTATAGCTAAAGTTATTCCGTGGTTTCCTATTTTTACCAGTTCATTCCTATTTTTATAAAACTCAACATAAAAAACCGTGTAAGTAACCGTATACCTACCACAATATAATATGTAATCATTCTTTGTTCATAAATAAGCAATCGTCTTACCCACTTGAGATGAAACGGTTTTATTTTGAAGGCTGTTGATACTCGTGTAAAATAAAAATAAGATACAATGACGTTCACTGATGCCGGATAGCTGAAGTTGTTTCTTTACGTTCTCGCCTCCAACGGTGCGTTATTAAATAAAAGTAAAAGTAAATCCACATAAACTCTAATATTTAGTGTAATGATAACTCAACAGTCGTTAAGAACATTTAGTCTGTCTAGGAAGTGCTCGTTTCGCGAAAATTAATTATTGTTTGCTGAATCGTTAATCGCCATAGTCGGCTTTAATGGTTGCGATTCATCACACTCTCCGGTTTTTAGTAACTGTGTATCACAGTCTGTAATCCACTCAGCTGCAAGGTCATCGGGTATAAAAAACGGCGACGTGTTTTTGCTCTATTTATATTCGTTAAGAAAAAGAATATCAGAACTCCGATTTGGAAGTGCCCGCTGCGATCTCACCGCCGCCGCCGACTGGTCCATGCAGGAAGTTGATCCAATTGGACGGACAACAAAAGATTTATGTGTTTTTCTTACGCTTTTTAAAGCTTATATTTAAATGTAACACTATTTTGTCCGCTTCGCTTAAAACAACTTTAAGTATGTTTTGGTAAAGACTAATATACTAGCTATTCTATAACGACTATAGTGTCTTGGCAAACAATACAGTACAAACAGTATCCCTGAGCTTTTAAATTGTACGTAGAATATTTTCTTTATATTAAACTTATAAAAAAAAATATTTTAATTTATATTTGACTTTTACTTTCGGCTTAGTCTACGTAAGTAGTTATAAAGTTATAAGTATTTAAGAATATTATATCTTCTGACATTAGGCATTATTTCTATCTTCTTCTTACAGCGACAAAGAAATATACCTACCTAATACACATACCTATATTTATAAGGCAAAACTAAAATACAGCAAAACACAATAATCGTATATATAAATTTGGGCGCTATCCATGTCACTATTATACATGTAATAATTTACAGTGGGCAAAGTGCTTCACAACTTATAGCGTTATGCAAAATACGAAGCGCCTCTCGATCTGCGAGATCTACGAGTACCTACATATCTATAAATAAAGAGCGATCGTGGGATTGCGCAGGTGAATGGCGATTTTGATGTGTTATTTCACCTTAACGGTCTCGTTTATAACAAACCCACTGATTGTCAATATAGTTTGTGAATTTAAATAAAACTATTATGCTTCCGCTATAATTTATGTGAGCTTTATTACTCGTGGTGTTGATGTAACAAGTATAAGAGTTTTTTGATGCCGTTGAAACACCTCTAAATTGGACGTAGACTATAATGTTTATTTGTCTTTATAATTAATAAATACTTCATCTCCATAACATTGTTGAATATAAAAAGTAGTTGTAATTTCCTTTATTTCATTTAAAAAATTTAAAATGATGATTCTTGTTCCTCTCTTGCAAACTGTATACAGGCTTCGTGTATCAGAAATTACGAGATTAAAAATTAAGTTATATAAATTAAGTCTTTGAAAACTGTGAATTAAACAGCATACCAATCTTGAAGTGTGGAAAGGCCTTAGGCTTTTGTAGGTTATTTGTAACCAATCAGTGTTGCTTGTCCCGATTTTCAAAAAACAGAAGCCTGTATTAGAAATAATAATAATAACGCTTCACACTCATAGCCCTCATAGCACATTTCCTTCCTTGTGCCGTGGGTGCCTTGGTATCCAATACCAAAAATTCATATTCACATATACACATTTACATCGACATCATGAACAAAAATATAAATATTTCACTCAAACTTATGCCTCGCCGGGAATCGAACCCAGAACCTTCGAATGGTGGACCGTCATGGTAACTAATACACCACGAGGATCGCCAAACCGTAATACGTCAACTAAAAAAGTTACGAAACAAACCAGGAGTTATTTTACAAACAAAGTCATACATTAAATTTAATTACATATTTATATGTTTCACGTGTATGTTTAAATAACAATATGTTTTTCACTTCAATCAACACGAATTTGAGCGGTTTGTTTTTTAAAACATTTATTTTCTGAGTCGTGCTCGTTGCACGTACTTCTTGACATCATCAAATGTACATTGGCAAAATGTAGTTATGTTAGAGTTTTTTGTACAGAAATATCTTTAATTGCATTAATAAGGTTTGATGCCAGCAAAC
>DWNH01001549.1:0-11215 GCA_018249895.1 Tiana niger | reverse complement strand
GACATATTTATTAAACTCCGGCATCTACACCCTCTTTATTAAAATATGTACACGTTTACGTTTTATACGTTAATATTTTACTGATAAAGCACTTGTGTAATTTCGTAAGGTTTCTTGAAAAAGGAACAGTTTTAGTTTTAATTTAAACTGTGTTCATGTAGCAGTATTCTTATCAACGATAGTAGATACATGGTTCCAGCATCAAATACTTTTTATAAAAGGCTATATGTATTACTACGCCGTAACCGCATGTCTTATAGCAGACAACTTATATATTTATACATAAGATTGCAGCAATATTTTACCTGTTCCTGTCATAACGCAAAAGTTATGTCTCGTATTAAATCTCATTGTTTTTAGGTCACATGGCTATTTACGACAGTACAACGAATTTACGACATTTCGTTATGTCTGCAAGTGAGTCGGGGTTGTAATTGGTCCGAATTCCATAGTTCTGATTGATACGCCATAAACTTTGCCATTTTGCATAAGCCTGGTAGGCGGTTAATTACGATTTATTTAAAGGTAAGTAGTTACGGTTGTAACCAATGTCATAAAATTTTGATAGCCGTTTAATGACTCGGTATTGTGTTAAGATTTTATTTATTGTCATTGTTATAAATATATAGCTATTATACTTTTGCGCAACCCAACCTTTAAGATATCATTTTCATTGGACTATAACATAAAAAAAATATGGAGATTTTTAATTTTGCAGCATTGGAATTGGCGCATTGGCAGTTCCTCTGGTGCTGCACATGTCCATAGGCGGCGGTGACTACTTACCATAAGGTGGCTCCGGTAATTTTTGAATGTCAAAAGATCCGATTGTCTTCGATTTCAGTTTTATGTCTGATATTTCTTAATTCGTCTCGCTTAAGACGTCTGTCGTCTTAAGACGCGGGTTTTTCCGCATAAATCCTGATCCCGTGGGAATTATAAGTAGCCTATATGCTGCCTAATAACCAACTCCATCTTGCAGTGTAGGGCCTATTAAGCTATTCCAGAGATTAGCCCGGACAAACAGAAAGACAGACAGATCATCTCACAAACATTTGTTCTGACTTAACTTACCATCGTATCGACCACCACTTTGCCATAAAAAAAGACTGAGGACCTTGTTGTCGTCATTAGGAGTACTGTAACCTCTAAATCTGAAGTACATTGTTCTGGCGCGTGCGTCTGTCAGCCTACCGTGTATACATTGTTCCATTAAGCTGATAGCGAGGTATAAAATTAATACAGACATTAGGCCTGCCCTGCCGCCTTTCTCTCTCTGACCCCTTACCTTGACTCGCCGCGCCCTGCGGCTTGCATACCGTAGCACACGTCACTGCGCTCAGTAAACATACTATATTCCAAACAGATACATATATACATATGTTTTTGTACTTCATTGAAGCAATACATATGTTTATAAATAATGATAATAAGTAAATATCTTGGGACAACACACGGTTATCTGGTCCCAAACTAAGCAGAACTTGTGCTATGGTAACCAGACAACTGATATAGGTACATAAATATTTTTAAATACATATAATAGATATTTTTTTTTTACACCCAGACACAGAACAAATATTCATGCTCATTTTAAAAACATTTGTTCTGTGTGGGGATCGAATCCACGACCTCCGGTTTAGCAGTCAGTTTGTGAACCACTAGACCACTAGGTTTATGTTTTCCTTCAGTTACATTCCATACTCAATAATTTTATATATCTTTTTCTCTCCTCTTAACAGTATTGATTGCTACAGAAATGAAGAAATAAATTGAGAAGTCGTCCTGAGCTTCCCAATCGGTTACTTTAGCCATAAGATATACTTTTATCTTAAGGAATTGTGTTAAAACAGCTTTGCTGTAGATAGATAGAAGTTCGTGTCATCGGATTATACTGAACCTCCCTCTGAAGTCTCATTATCTTTGTTTGCTGCGTTATCTAACCATTTCATATAGATAAGATAAGATAAAATTATAAACACACAACATCAACAACTTATGTAGCGTTTTATGCATTATAATTCCTTCAACCTTACACCGTGTTAATATCCGATGAAACTATCTATCTAATAAGACCTGGCGGTTTGAAAAATTGTTACTTTTGAATCATTTCCACTACAAAAATGCGGGTGCAATATTATATTTGTTTATATCCAAGCTACATCAGGTTTGAATAATATCATAATTTTAGTTGCGCCTAAGCCGGATTTAGTCACTAAAAATAATAAATCAGTTTTTAATCAAAGTTCATTAGCGGAGTTATTTGTATTACGCGGTAGCAGCGGGTCACGGTGGTAAGATTTATTTATTTATTATATTGATTTGATTTAGTTTCAATATGGTCGGTCATCGCGGTAAATGCGCCTGTCAACTATACGTAATTTATACCGATTACTGGTTGTTCATTATTGTGCAGTTTATGAAATAAACTTGGCGTTTGCAGTGCACTGGAGATACTCGATTGCAGCGTCCTTATTTTTATTATTTGGATTGGATATATGTATGTATATGAGAGTCTTAATTTATAAAGTCCGTTGCAGACTTTCTTGTAGCAGATACATATCTACACAGATACATATCTACTACAACGGTACTTACGTAAAATAATATAATATTTTTATTAATTATCTGTATTAACGGCAAATGTGGTGGCAGCCACCATAGATGTGGCTGTCGTAACTGGACTCGTTAAAATTCTTCAATTAAGCGATCGTAAATGATTACTATTAAAATTATGTCCTCGAGTAAATTACATAATATGTATATAGGGGACGTACAAGTTAAAAAGGAAATAATTGTTTACCTTTTTAAAACACACCTCGAACAAATTAGTTTGCATCGCGTAGCTAAAACGTTAGAATATTTGTGATACATCTTGACAGATCCTGACAGTCTCCTCAAGGCAATTACCAGATACTCGAGAATTGACATCACAATCTTTAATAGATCCATCCGACGTAACAATTAACGACATAATCTAGAATCCAATTCAATGTTCATCATGAACTGTCAGAGTTGTATCTTTAAACTTGTCGTTTTAACGATTGGTTCGTCTATTTTAATATTAACCAGCTTTGCGACGTTTATTGGCGTTATTCATGTATTTTATTGACGTTATTAAGAATGAGGTGTGCTGCTGATGGGAAAGTGGAATGGTGAGAGCCAAGTAGATGGATGGTTCCTATTCTGTTTCAGTTTTATTGAGCAGTAACTTGGCGCTTATCACTTCGCGTCATGTGCTATGCATCCCTTTGATATATTTTTTTATAACTTATCCTAGAAATAGATTGCCTGATGGTACGTTGTCCGCGACGTCTGTGACATAAGTAATACCTACATGGGAACGCCACAGGAGAAAAATCATTAAAGAAATGTTTGGAAGGAATAGAGGTCAAAAGCGTTAGAAGACTGCCACGAATCTAGCTGATACGGTTGAAATTAATCTTTGTCAAATGGTAAAGTAAACAAAAGTTGACCTAGGAACCGAACAACGTAATGACGTTGATCAGTTTCTCGGAACACTCACTATAGATTGCCTGCAGGTTGAGTGGTAACTTCGCGTAGAGTGTCTTATGTAAACCCTGTCAAAGGTCTTAGCGTTATGACTGGCAGTGCCTTCCTATGTCTGTCAACGACTTGAATTCAGCGAGGTACAGAAGACGACACACATTAAAACGCTTTCACATAGAACTAATTGCGGGAACAGTACTTCACCAAAACCGCATTAAAGTAATGGTTCGCATTAAAATCATTTATGCTGGCAATTAATACACGTTGGATGTTTTAAAACAATTTCGAGTGTGTCCCCGGGCGATCGGCGCGCCTGCAGCGCGGGCAAATGGGTCCGAGCACGCTACACAACGTGTACCTAAGGAATTATTGTCTATTTGTACGAATAATTATCGCGAAACGCGAACTACTTCAAGTAAAACGAAGCCTGTACTCACGCTGTGTGAAGTGAGAACGGATAGCGCTTGTGACTCAATAGGATTTAAGTATGTATGGGTACAGAGCCAATTAGAGCGATCAACACGTATCTGAAACTCTTAAACTTTATATAAATTGTATTTTTTAATGGAAATTGTTCTTTATTTTGTGTAAAAGCATTTAAATAATTAACGTTACTATGATGAGACCTAGCTTAAACCTGAACATTAGATTTTTTGTATAAGTATACGAGTATATTATGAAAATTTTATTGCTCGTCGTAAACTCGATGGTCTGGGTGACCATGATATGCTTAAGAGAAAACTGGAATAATCTTATTACCAACCCGCAAGTTTCCTTTTAAGATGTTATGAAGTTCTTTACAAAAACATTACAACGCTTGTATCAATACCTAAGTGTTGGTGATCACTGATTTTTACATGAAGAAATTATACGTTAATAACCATTTTTACTACTTCTGTGTTCAATTTGTTTGAACGAAAACCTATGTATGTATGTACATGCACATTATTATACATGCGTTGAAGTCTTATGTTTGTAGCACACGCATATGTGCCATCGTCTAGAATCCTAAGTGTTTTATCACCTTTTTTTATTTACACCAAGTGACTTGGATCGTCCGTCATTTATTTTACTATAGAAAGAAACTTTATTTTATTAACTTTAGAATAGGTATACCCACTCACTACTTTAGCAGATTATTACTTTCGTTGTAAATATGTCACATAAAATTGTAAAAGGAAGGAAGTTTAGTCTTACAAGAATGGGTATGGGCAATTAGTGTTAAATTAATAAAATTGAATGTAGCTATTACTTGGTTTTAGAATTATTTGTACACCTTAAAAGATAAATATGATCTGAACTGATTTTTACCTTACAGCTACGCATATTTGTGCAAATAAACAATTTTGTATTTATCTTTTTAAAATAGATAACTATTTATTTTGATTTATATCGAACTTTTAGCAGCTTTATTCGCCTCAATATACAATATATAAAATACCCTTAAAGAGTTAATTAGACTGAAGATCCGAGAAGCTAAACGAGTTTGATGCCAAACCTATCGCTACAGAATAGGGGCATCGATTAAAGATTTCAAGGTATAATTTCCTATTGAACTGTTACCTGAATCGACTTAAATGAGTTTAAATCAAGGCTTTCTTTCTCGGTTCCTCTACCGCCAATTCTTGAATGGAATGATATGTTATTTCTATATTTAATCAAATCTCGAACGAACGAAAATATTTTTGCTCATTATGAAGACGCAAGTTTTTAAAATGTTTGAATGATATATAATGTTATTTAAGCGAGTTCTGTAAGAGAAATGTATATAAAAGACAAGTGGTACAAAAAATTGCCGATCTCTTAGCACAGATACAATTTAAATTAATATTCTAAAAACAAACATTACAAATTGTGATATGCAAATTTGCTGCTGTACTAATTCAAACATCTCGTAAATAATTCATTTAGATTGGATTCCGACTACCTTATATTTTATGAACTCGCATACCAAAACACCAGCGGTAGCGGTATCTACTCATTACCTACTATTTTACTGAATAACAATCAGTTATAGAATTATTATAAATATTCATGGAATTAATGACGTTATAATGAAGTCATTAACAATCTTTAATCGCTACGGTACATTGACTAAAACATTTGATATGTCTGTCTGATAGCTTAAACTATGTGTTATCAACCTGTTGCATGCTGTGCTGTAGCTTTAGTAAGTGTAATTTCATACTGAATATTAAACTTGTTTAATATAAATTTATCAACTATTTAGTGTAGGCACTTATAAACTGCGTAAAATATATTGGGTAAAGTTTTGAAAATCTGCAATACCCTGCATTAGTCAATATTTTATCGGTAACATTATTTACAAAACGTTCTCGGTATCTTACAAATTTTATAAATTTAATCTAAATTTATTCATGAGATATAATTATGCAAAATTTTGCATACAAAGCATTCTTAGCTGAAACAAATAAGAGAATTATAGGCAAAAGCGCGTGAATATTCGCAACTCATCGTCAGCTTGGATAATGCTGTCTCTATAGCCGGGACGCGTGTCTAACGTCGCATAATAACACGTCCGCTTACCTCGCCGTTCGTCACGCGACTAATCAATTGGCGCGTACCGTGATGTCTTCATCAGCCGCCCGGGGGCGTTACGCCTTGCACTTGCGCACCTAACATCCAAAGCTTTTGTGTTTTCCACATGACTTTGCTACATTTATCGTGACGTACAAAATATATATTTACAGAATAATATAAAATTATCTTTGACGATGATATTACTATTATAATATTAGCACAGTATGTAGGTCAACAGTAATTTGTGCCGTGTAATGTAGAAATAAAACAATGACAGGGGAGTGACTAATGGCCGATTGGCGCAACCTAGACATTGTACGCTACATATTCCTCAATGCCAACCTCTACGATAAACTGGGTAATAATCAACTTTGTAAAAGCTTTAGTTGCGTGCTTTCTGTTAAAATGGCATTAATTTGACAGTAAGTTACGGCTTTTGAAGTTCAGTTTTATGTATGTTTGCATATCTTTAATAGGTTTGTTGTTTAACTTTTTTAATGGGTGGTAGGCTGCCGCCCGGGGAAGTACCACCGCTACATCCAAAGCTACCGTGATGCAATAAATTGTGTTTGGGAAAGAGGGTGTGGGTGCCGGAGTTCACTAAATACTCCTTAGTCTTAGTCCTCAGAAGTAGCAACGCATCTATTTGCGATTTCAGGTAGGACTGCCTAAAGTTGCAAGTTCATGGGTTACAGTGACCACTTAACACCAGGTGGCGTGCACGCTCGTTTGCTACTTTTATTCAATAAAAAAAATCTACGTTTATTAGATACGAATGTTCAGAAGATACTGTTACTATTAGTTAATATACTGTCTGTTATAAATGAATGCTAGGTTATGAATACTTATATAATTAATGCGTCTATTATAAAAAAAAAATCTAGAATTATTCTGTTTCAAAAGGAAATATAAGCCGCAAGATAAAACATGACTGGTCCTAGAAAATTGAATAGGAAGCTTGTGAATTTAAGTTTAGACAAACAAGAACGGTTACACCCACATGAGAAACATTCACACGCGGTACACAGGGTAATAGTGCAACAGAATGCAAAAATAATAGCACGCTGTGTATTTACCATAGTAGGATTCCGTGGAACGCTTAGGAGGGTAAACGCGCTCGGGATTTATTTAGCCAATTGAAAGTGCCCACTTAAAGGAATCACAGCGCGGAGAGGCAACAAATCCAACAAATTGAACAGGATCGGCAATTACCGAAGACAATGCGTGCGTGAGAGCGGGACGCGGCGCACGCAGCTCGCGAATTAGACTCGTTATCTGGGGCTGGGGTAATTAGGGGAGCGTTCCCACGCGCCGACCCCCGTCAGGTGGATTCCACCTTATTATTTCTAACGGAGCTCGTCGGTCATTGACTCGCGAATCGTTCCCCTTAACCCTTCGTAGCGGCGTTTGGTGCTTTTAATGATCTTGCGATAACCCCCATCCTCGTTTTCAAGCTCAAATGTCTAGCCGAGGGTTTTTCTCCGCCGATATTTTTCTCTCGGTCAACAATAACCAAAAGAGCGCCTAAAGCCGATGAACTTAATAATTTTTTGACTTTCATTAAGTGTATGTAAGTATGTACCTTTTAATGAATAAAACAATTTAATTTCATCATTTCATTTCATTTTATTTGTCTGTAATTTAATATGTAAAAGATTTACATTCAGTCATTCGTTAATAGATTTATAGTTTCATACTACAGAAGCAGTAACTTTGAAGCCTGGCCGGCGTTAAGATGAATATTTAATAGCCGCAGCGTATACAGGCAATGTTAAATGCAGTGACCCTAAATAAATCACGCAACTTAAGTTTAACACAAGGCGTACAGTACACATAAAATGGAACACGAATAAATTTGAATGGTAAAGCTAAATCTAAATCAACTCGGGCGCGTAAACGCAACTGGCAGTATTAATTTCCATCCCGACCATCAACGAATAAATAGATAAGTGGAAACTATATCGATACAGTAAACGAAACGTTTTTAATAAGGCATCTATTACATTGACGAACGTGTGAATGAGTTTTATTGCCTTATCCGCTCAGTGGCGAGCCCTGAGGCTTTGGCACGTCCCTTAATGATATACTGGGAATGTTCGACTAGGTAACGCGCTGGTTGTGAAGAATATACTACTGAAGAATTAAATCGTTAATCCACATCGAAGTATTATCTACACTTTTTGACAGCGCGACAATTTAAAAGCACGGGCATATTATTGTAATGCATATTGCTATCGTTTTCTGAAGTAACGCTTAACTTTAATAATGATATTTAATCAATATCTTGGGATAACTCACACACGGTCATCTGATCCCAAATTAGGCAGAGCCCGTGCTATGGTAACCAGTCAACTGATAAACATACGTAAATATTTTTAAATACATACTTAAATATATATATATATATATTTTTTAAACCCAGACACAGAATAAATATTCGTGCTCCTCACACAAACATTTTCAATTGTTCTAGGAGGAGATCGAACCCACGACCTCCCGTTTAGCAATTAGGTTCGTTAACCACTAGACCACGAGGCCAGTCAACTTAAATTATTTATTATCTATTCAGCACCAAACACTTGAAATTTATTAGATAGGTCGAAATATTATCTAGCCAATTTACGAAATTAGCATGCGGTTTGTGCGTGGACAATAAATAAAAGTACAGATTTCCTAATTACACGGGTGTATTCCGTTTAAGCTCGCCTACACGCACACTGGGCCCATTCATTGCGTATAAGGAGATCGCGACATGTCGCAGAGAGTGCGGCGACACGCGACATCGGCCTACGTCGCATTCGGCTACTGTATGGACCTTGATATACGACCATCTGAATTTGGGCGGCTTAACATTCGCTCCAGTTAAACGTAGGCCAGTTAGAGGCGTGTAGCGGGAATAACTGTTTCATTTATTTAACTATAAACGTTGGGTGTATTTCTTTATGCTTTTTTTCAAAATCAGTCGATATCTGAAAATATGTACCTATCTATGTACGGGTAATAGGCTCAGTCGTCTGGAAAAGTGACACCGCCGTAAAGCAATTTATTGTGTTCCGCAAGAAGGGTGTAGTTGTCAGGGGATAATTTAGATATGGGGTGACCTTGTCTTCATAGATAACGTATTTTAGTACTGTCTTGATGATAAATATGAATATAATAATAAATAATAACGCTTCACACTCATAGTCCACATTACGATTGTTTCGCACTAGGCTTCGCTGTGTCTTTGGTGCCATGTACACACACAAAGACAATTATACTCACACCCAGATCAGGTACAGTACATGCGACATATAGGTATATGTCGAGTGAAAATTATAATCTTATTTATTGGTATGTTATTTCTACTAGACATATACATACATATGTATGTCGAATGCGACATAATTGCGAAAATAATTTTCGTTTCCTTTCTTTTCGAAGATAAAGTGTATAAATAACAAATTCCCAAATTTATAACAGTAACTTTGCTTTCTAAAATATATCCTTATAAAAATAAAGTGATTGAATGTGCAATATTATTTTCCTAACGTTTTTGAATTCATAGCCTACTCATAAATGTAATGTAAGTACTTAAGATTGTCATACTCAAGAAGATAAGTCAATATTGAAGCAAACACACCTAACATTCTGTTAAATTATCCCTAATATAAAGTTGATCGAAGTTCAGTG
Organism: Tiana niger; assembly: GCA_018249895.1. Lineage (NCBI taxonomy): Eukaryota > Metazoa > Arthropoda > Insecta > Lepidoptera > Hesperiidae > Tiana > Tiana niger. The sequence continues at coordinate 1,492 of DWNH01001549.1, read as the reverse complement.
CAATTCCTCGAAGGCAGAACACCCAAACCCATATTGATGAGAGAGGGCTGATTTCCAGAAATAAATAGCGCAGTATTTATAAAGTTAAAGCGCCGAGAGATCCGGCTCGCTGATAGGCGTACTCTTGTATCACTTGTAAAATACTTTATTGGCTCCATAATACAATGTCTTTGAAATGGCCACTCGTTATATTAAAACAGTGTTGAGAGTTTTTGTAAATTTAACTTTAACTAGTACTGTTCAAACGTTAAAAGAAAATTGAAATAATTAATTAAAATTTATTTGGTTTTTCGTATTTTGATGATTATAGGCAATTAAAGGTTTAGCTTTAGAAACAAAATTATACTCCACTTTGATATGTACGGGTTTATATTAAAAACTGTACCTACCTATATGAATTTGGACCTGCATTTTGGAAGAGATACATTTCTATAGCATTTTTGATACATTTCTGGAGTAGGAAATGTTTCAGTTATTCCCACTTACAATTCATATACCAAATGTTGATTTTGTTGAATTTCTCAAAATTATGTTATTAATAAAAAAATTATAAAATTTTTCCCTTATACCAAGTTACAGTAACCCGACTGCACCCAAGAGCGAGAGACCACTAACAGGGTTAGTGTTTAGCGAGAAGGAATGAGACAGAATGTGGATGTTTTATTCGTTTTGGGGATGTATAGCAGCGCCTCCTCGCGTTATCAGTATCGGCCGTGCGCTATGGAGCTATCGCGGGCAGCGCCATCTGCTTCACTTGAACTGGTTAACACAGTGGTTGCTTTTGATGATAGGAATTGTGCTAGAAAGGTCCACTACTTTTTTTAATGTACTGTGTACAGTGATAACGTAGTGGCTAAATTGCGGACTAAATTTCGGCTTGCGTAGTATCTAATACGCATACCATATTGAACATATAAATCATTTTGTATAATATCAATGTGTCAACTTTCAAATTGTATAAAATTATTCTGTCAAATTAAATAATATATTTAGTGATTTACCAATGGCCTCCGTTTAAGCAAAACAATATCATAGAATTGCATCTTTTCGGTTGTCAATTAAGCGCAATAAACTCCAATGTACCATTCGCTCTACTTCGATCCAATTTGATACAACTTAACAATAGGTTTTAGTGTAAATTTGACACTGATACCTTGTAGATATTCGGTAAAGGTTACCGTCTTGTTATTACTCGAACATATATAACGTATATTTAGTGCGATCGATAAACGTCAGAAAATCTAAATTCATCATTTAAACTTCTTTCTCACTGGGAAATTGGACCAAACGGGCCGAAAAAGCTTGAAACTGTAAATATTTGTATAAACTTCACTGATCTAATAATTTTTTTCTTAATTGAATAAAAGCAGCAAATCAGCATGCAGACCACCTGGTGTTACGTGGTCACTGCAACACATAGACATCCACTTGCAACTTCAGGCAGTACCTTAGTCCTACCTGAAATCGCAAATAGATGCGTTGCTACTTCTGA
>DWNH01001548.1:0-11218 GCA_018249895.1 Tiana niger | reverse complement strand
CGCAGCGTAAACTGCTGATCGTAGAGACCTGAAACTTGGAGGGTGTGTTTTTGTATGACGTAGGGATCAGATAAGAAGGGATTTTTCGAAATTCCACTCGTAAGCTAGTCTTTCAATAAAAGTTGTTATATAAATGGCAATTATTAGACTGTTATGTTCTCGTATACGAGATGAACATATGTACATAACAAGGAAAGAACATATGAATTCCGTAATTTCGAGCTTCTATTATGCCTAAACTATGTTATATAATATATTCAATCCTGTATACTCGCTCACTATTCGCTTTTACACGTGAATCACATAGGTAGATCAAATACCTATTCATGAATACATAATGGACCTCGCTTGCATAGCTATAGAATACTTAATAGATCCAATATAGGTATGTAAGTACATAATTATGTGAACATTCGAAGGCGTATAGGTATTTTATTTATTCATCCATAATTATAATCCTGAATTAAAATTAAAAGATATAATAAAGCTAAGCTTTTAACTAAATGTTAATAAAGTCGAAAATGTATATTATGTTAAAAAATATAGGTCAAAAACATACAAACAATAATTTTAATTAAAATATATATATATATACAATAAATTGTTTCAGCATACTAGCATGATAAGTAAAAATGATTAAGAGATTTGACTAAACGTTCTACAGCTCTAGATTACCTATATAGAAAGGCCATGTAAGTAATCTAGGCGTTGCCTAAAGCATATTTTATCATCCTGCTCTAACCATATTCATATTCTTTCTTATCTATCTCCTTTTCCATAGAATAAGATAAAAACTAAACAAACAATTATAAAGGAAGAATTGTATGTAGTAGGCTATCCTATTATAATAGCAACGGGAGAAACAGAGATTAATACACATACAATTTACACATAAAAGAGCAAGATACGAGTAAGTGATATAACATTACTTACACGTATTAGTATAAATGTGAATTATTCCAAAAGACGACCGAAATGGAAAGGGATAGTTATGAGGATTTATTTTATAAACTAAGCCTTGACTAACCACCAGATAAGTGGTATAGTGATAGTCGTCGGTCATCGTTTAGTAAAAATTGTTATTAAATAACAATAAAATGGACAACAAAACTCCATTATAAGCATAATTGGTACGGTATCGTTAACGACTGTACGAGAGCAATAGTAGATACAGCGTTTTCGTTTCGATTATTGTTTACATTAAAAGACAATTCACAAACATTTTCTTAGTTTATTTATCTATTTTATGTGAGATAATATATTGTTATGCGTTCCTCAGTCGTTTTAGTTTTGGGTCTTACTGGTTGCGCTTGAAACATAAACTTTCTTAATGTTAAAACCTTGAAAGTTTTATCCTCACTGTCATCAAAGTATCTGTTGTCTATGCCTGGTAAATTAACATTGTTGTTTGGTTTCCTTCTGTACGTATCTTCTGTTTCTTGTAAAGATGTTCTGGAGCCTTGCGACACATTTTTATCATTCTGAGGCACCTTATCAGATCGTAAACCTTCGTTAACAGTATTTGGATTATTGAACAACCCAGGACTGGTTGGAAATCTATTAATGTCACTTAAATTTGGGTCAAATGCTGAATCCTGATAACCATTAGTAATCTTATCATCTACTATTTCTTTACGATCACCATACCTCGAATCAAGTGACATATCGGTTTCATACACTCTGTTGGGACTACCGGAGCGAATACGTGATATCGGTATTTCCTTAGCTGTTGAATATCTGTCATCATTATGATACTCTTCTGAATTATAATGGTTATCATAATCGAAATCACGTGAGCTATCATCAGTATTGTATATATCCCGTCCATACTGATCTTCCAGTCTTGGTTCTCCATTTTCAATTGGTAAATTATAATCACTGTTAGCAGCATTAACTATAAAGTTTCCTATGATTCTTCCCAAAGTCTCTCCGGGTAATCGTTGTCGGGTCCTAGAATGTGGTGGTTGTATGTTTTGGTCATATTTAAATGTAGGTGAACGATGAACAATAGCTGCAGTGCTACAAAATAGGCATACTGAAAAAAAAGTATTTAACAGTTAATTGGTTACTTAACTTCTCAACTTCTTGTTTTAAAGTATTAGGTTTACTTTATATAGATGTTTTCATTTATAATTTAAAAAAATGTAATTATTTTAAATATTCAACAATAAAATTACCAACTTATGTTTAATATATATAATGTAGTTTAGATTATTTTTATTTAACCAAAACCAATTATCAATTGTAGATTGGATTTTAAAGTGCAAGATTTAATTTGCAAGATTTTTTTGACCATTCATACCACGAATAGCACAGATATGAAATATGTATTATATATCAAAATTTCACTTGTTATCTCTTATTCACGCATGATATAAGCAACTTGGGCCTTTGGGAATTATAATGTTCATAAATAGGAAAGCGTGAACTTACCAATAGTCACAGAGATTATAAAATGTATTCGGATCACCATGCTGACTCTCAGCCTATTCCGTTTAACGACTAAGTTATACTAATGTCAGTTCAGAGAACGATAACATTTTAATAGCTTCAATCACTTATGTAATATTTAAACCATTAAAAAGCGTTAATTATGTTGATAACTTGATAAAAATTATATATCAATTCCATATTCAATTAATAACATTTATATAACTGATAACACAATATTTCACAATATTTGTATACTAGTGATCGCCCATTAGTTGAATCCGCCATCTTCATCATCAACTCATCGTTGTCCCACTGCTGGGCACGAGTATCGTCTCAGGTGAGAAAGAATTAGGCCATAGTGTCGTGGACCCACGCCAAGTGCGGATTTATGGACTACATATGCCTTTCGGGAATGTTATGGAAAACTCGCAGGTTTACAGGTTCCTTTACTGTATTTTTCTACAAAGAGTAAGTGATAATTATATTATACATAATAGTGATATTTTATAATACGCACATTAAATTGACTTTGATGAAATTGGATGTGCGTGCGGGGTCCCGAACTCATCGCACTGTAAGCTGAAATTCAACCATTAGGCTATCAATCTATCTATTTCTCTAACAAACAGTGTGTATCAGATTTTTAGCTTTCTTATTAGCATGTCCACAACATAACGACAATCAGCTGTCGATGACTGACCATAAAAGCTGTGACAGATGTTGAGCATTATTCAATGCTCAAAATATATTGTGTACGGTCATTGAATATAATTTACCGTAAAGTACAATGTGTAATAAATGTTAAAGGTTTAATCCGAGGCGTGTGGCTGGCGCGTGCTAACACCTGATCGTCATAAATGGTGTCCCTACTTTTAGTATGGGTATGGTAATCTATGGTAGACCCTTACTTTTATTCAGATAATCAATTTCTATAAGTTAATTGGTTTCTTAAATTTTGCGATTTGTGAAAAGAAAATACATTTGAGGGAGGTAAAATTGACCAATACCATTTTCTTGGGCCTATTTTTGGTTCTTAATAAGCTTTTAAGAGCAGAGTGGAAGAGTTTGCGTGAAATTCTCAGTTCTACTAAATTTGAAAATGGCGAATGGAGAAACTTCAAAAACATAGAGATGCAACATAATAGGACGACCAGTCGGACGTCCTAAATATCGCTGGTCAGACATAGTTGAGAATGATCTGCGCGACTACGATATGTATTTTACATTTTTTTATATGATACAACTGACCTTACCGTCGATATATCGAAACAAAATAAAAGTGTGTGTGTACTTAATTACACGCTTTAGAAGTTATACTTCTTTAGCGTGACAAGATAAAAATCTTTTTAAAAATTTTGCCTTTTGCCTTATAGTTTGTAGTTTTTAGAACTTTGCGTTTGTAGAAAAAACGACACTAACAATATAAAAAAGGTGTTTAATACATTGAAAGTTTTATTATAACGCATTATCTAGTTAAATAACTAAAATGTTGACTAAAGCTAACTTCAGGGTGTCGGTTTTTCGTGACGGTGTGCGCGCGCATCTTAAAAATTTACTTTCATCATTTTTCCCTAACGCGCCAAAAGAAGTATAACTTCAAAAAATAATCTTCAAAATCGACGTTCAAAAGTTATCGCTGAACATACATAAAAAGAAAGATTCCGACAAATTAAGAACCTCCTTCCTTTGATGTAGGCTAGTAAAAGGAATTCGAATTTCTTTTCTATATTTTGGTAAAAGGTTCTCTTGTGGATGTTTTGCATGTTGTTGTGAAGAACAAGATATTGCTTTAAATATGAGCTGACGTTTCTTTTATAAGTCACTGTTATATAAATTTGTTTTACAACCCACTACGAACTAAATGAAGTGGTACACAGATTAATTTAAATATATTTTTTTTACCTATAAATAGTGTTAAGTGTAACGCTTACTATGTATTTAAACTTGATTATTGTAAATTTCAAAAACTTTTTATTACCTAATAAGCATTTTTGATACTTGTATCTATAGATATGAAATTTTGACTATCTTTTAAAGAACGAAAACGAAGTGATATTTTACTACACTACACTATTTAAATGCCGAATTAAATCCTTCTAGAAGAATATGTAGCATATTCTTTGAATGACAATGTTCCACCTATCCTGACAAGTATACTTTTTTAATAATCTATCCTTTGTCCTTCCATAGACCAATTAAGGGACAGAGTTAACCGTAATAAAATGTTATTAATGAGATAACCCGTTTTAGGGCAGAATTTCTTCACGTATAACACATTAGCTCACGGTCAAATACAAGTATGTGTAATTAACAGTAAAGCCACGTTTGGGAAAAGCTGAAAGCATCGCGCTCCAAAACACCAATCGCGATGTTATCACAATCGTAAAAGGTGTTTTACGACATCGGGTTGTAAAAATACGCCATTATTTTATACTTTATACCACCATAAAGTTTATAATAAACGGGGCTTCAGTAAAAAGCCCCCGTAAACCTCTTCATATGCCCGGCTCGTAAGCAAAGTGAACGCCGCGCGTATTTCATATTTTTCCCTTTTTTTTAATGTGTAATATTCCTTTTATTTTTAATCTGCGAGACCCTGAAACGGTTTTGTTCGGTTATGAAGTCCCGATGGTCGTTTTTCCTTCGTGCTGCCAGCGAAAAGGCTTTTTCTACGTGCCTCGTTCCGAGTTTCAGCTGAAACATACCTGAATAAATCTTTAAATTTTTCGGAAGTCAAAAAAGGTGAAAAATATTTTTGGCATTTTATTTTGTTGAATATAAAAATTCCTTTTACGTGTTTCTATTTTGTCGGTTGAATTTGTTTTTCGCTTTTGAATTTTGGCCATACTAAAATTTTTTGTTCGATTCTAAATCCAAGTTATCTAAGTCGTCTACCAACTCTAGTTTTAGTTTACAAAAGTAACATACAACTGTTACAGTGTTACATACAACTTATATGAACAAATATGCAGAAAAAAATCCTCGTGCTTCTTCACCACACATTTTTTCCGCCGGCTTTTTTCTCCCGGTCAACACTAGCTATAAGAGCGCCTTAAGCCGATGAACTCATTGATTTTTTGACTTTCATTAAGTGTAGGTTTTGTGTCATTTCATTGTGTTTCGGAAGAAAGGTGTGGTTGCCGGAGTTCACTAAACTAAGTGACTATCTTAATCCTTAGAAGTGGAAACGCATCTATTTGCTATCTCAGTTATCTAAGCTACTCCCTGAAGTTGCATATGGATGTCCATAAAAAAGGATATTTAGTATCTTATGTATATAAAGGAAGGCTCTTTGTCAAGAGCAAGATCTTTTTCAGTAGCAACGCACCTGTGTATAAACTCAGGTAGACCTGCGGTAATGCCCGAGCTTGAATATGAATATTTATGGGTTGCAGAGTCCGCTTAACATCAAATGCCCTGTTAGCTACTTCTAAACAAAAAGAAACACATAATATCTCTATCTCTCTCTCTGGAAACTTCTATCTCCAGGCAGAAAAATATGAACTTAGGGGATTTAACAGTAAAAGAAAGGAAGCAGCAGCAAAACTTAGTGAAACCATAACATTGGTAAATGTGTGCGGAAGGTTCATAATCTGTGCTTAGTTGCTCTACCGTGGACAATTTCAGTAGATATTAAGACAATAATGCAGGAAGACTTGCCGCGTACCAAGTAATACTGGTTTACACGTACGAAGTAAATGTACTCTTTATTACACTATTAGCATTTATAATGACATTTTACAAGCATTTGCTAGTACACATCTAGCAAATTTTAAAGTATTTCATAAACATAACTTTCAATTGTAATTTTTTTTTTATTTTTTTTATTGTTAAACCTAGCAATCAAGCAGACGGGCCACCTAATGGTAAGTGGTCACCGTCGCCTATGGACATGTGCAACACCGGAGGAGAAACGTTTGTTTCTAATTCTATGCAGATTGTAATCAATTACACGTGTCGCAAGCTGTAGGAACACTGTGCCAAGCGCTTTACGACTAGTTCTGTCGGCGCAAGTCGGATCCTAACATCGCCATCCTCTCATTAAAGCTCCACAACATCAAGCAGGATCAATAAATAAATTAATCGTCTGTAACTAATCGGTAATCAGTTGGACTGATCGTTGGAAGCTCCGTGGCGGTGGTATCGCAACCAATGTATTCTTAATTAGCAACTTTGTTTTCTCCTTTAAGGTCTCTTGTGGCTTATTAACCGATATTGTAAACGTTTACATGATTTACATAATGCTGAATGCAGTCCTTTTGCAGTGTAGCACTGCAACACAAATGTTGGTTTAGTTTTATTGTGTGAGTGTGTGTGTTTTTTTTTATGTAACTTATTTGACTGATGTATTGTGTTGTAGTGTCACTTCAATAAATTTTATTCTATTCTATTCTATTAGTTCTCCTTCTACTCGTATATAACCTTACACCTGGCCGTAAATTAAGTAGCAAGTTCTTAGGACTACATTTCGATACTAATGGAAGTCTAGACTAATTAATTAAAATTTAACATGTATTTATAAGAATTTGTCAGCTTGATCGATGTATCGGATACGTAATAAAAACAGATACACATATTTTCCACCACAAATCACAATCGCTCAAATCGCAGTGAGACCTTTTACAACTTAATACCCGTTCGTGAAGATTTATTAATAAATAATAATTGATTGCACCTTATACTTCCTCGAACCACTAAAGAAATATAATTTAGTTAATTAAATACGACACCACACCAGTTTCAAAGCGAGTAAAGTTAACAACTAACAAGCAATGCGGTCGCTTGTACAGACAACTGCAGTTTTAACGAGCAATAGGTATTTTTATAGCCCGACGAAAGCCCTGTTATATCCTTCGTTCCTCATTAGTCATTAGGCGAATCAATAAATTAAACGCGAGCCTAGCTGCGAACGCGATCGCAAATGAGACGGCAGCCTGACAGCGTACAGCCTACGCGGGGGATGCGGCGTTCTTGACACCATTCCGATACCAGTAACAGCTTTTTATATTCAAGAATTTATATAAGGTGAAATAAATTGGTGATCCGAGTAAAGTTAAAATGGTAACAATTATGACACACACTACTGAAGGAATACAGGAGAAGATATAATTATTTTACAACTATATTACAGGTGGTAGGTTCGCTGATCGGGGAAGTACCATCACTACATTCGTTTCTACCGTGAACCGTTGAACCGTGTATTGTGTTTCGGAAAATGGTTGCTGGAGTAAACTGAATACGCGACGACTATCTTCGTCGCCAAGAGTAGCAATGTATCTGTGTGCGATCTTAGGTTCGAATTGACTGAAGTTGAATATAGATGATTATGAATTGCAGAGATAAAATAAAACTATGTGGTTTGCATGTTCGTTTGCTAATTTTTTCATATAAAAAACTTAATCCTACCTACTATCTGAGATCGCAAATAAATACGTTGCTACTTCGGAGGACTAAGATGGTCGCCTCGTATTTAGTGAACTCCGGCAACCACATTCTCCTTTCGAAACAATAAATTACTTTACGGTAGAATTGGATGTGGCGGTGGTACTTCCCCGGGCGGCGGCCTACCACCTATAAAATCTATTTACAACAATAACGCAATTTTATTAAGATATTTTTTAAAGGAGACGCAAACAAGTAAATCAATCCGATTAACCCAGTTCATCGAAAAGATCATTGAATCTTAATAAAGACAGAATCTATTTTCTGTTTCGAAAAAAAAGTTTTGATGTTGAGAACTTAAGATAGTATTCCATTTCCAATAAAGTAATCATGAAATTTTGTCTGAGATACAATTTATTGTTTTATATTAGAATTTGTAGACGCGGAGGTCCCTTTTTTAAGCTTCACGGTCTATTTTAATAACAGACGTTCAACTACAGACAAGTAATAGTGATACAATACTTTACTTTTACCACTACATAGACTCACTCACTTTGAAACCTATTCGCGGAAAAAGAGTCTTGAAATTAGGTCAATGTTCTACTGATTACGAGAATTCTGTATTCTGGCGCCAGTACTAGACTCCGCTCACAGCAATTTAGCCATGCAATATCGTTTGCTTAATGACTTCAGTTAGACCAGTTTTAATGAATAATTAGGAACTTTTATAGCCCTTGACGAGATAACAGTTACTTTGGGTACGTTTAGAAAGACAGTTTAACTATTGATGGTGAAGAAATGGGGTAATTAGTTTGTGTAATCTACATTCGGTGGAGTACTTATTTTATTACGCTCTTAGATTTACAGTTTGCAAGATGATTCATAAAAATTTTATAATTAATTTCTTCCTATAATATTGGCGACTAATCTTTCGTGATTTTCTTCGTAATATAATTTAGTTTCGTCGTATAACTTAGCAAAACCAAACTACAACGATTTAAATTATATTTTTTGTTACACGAAAAAGAAATTATTTATTTCTACATTTAAAACTTTCATACATTTAAGTGATGAAATTCAAATTCGACCGGGTTTAAATTTTGATGTTAGGATCCAATAAATGGAGTTTTGTCACATTAATTTCAATTACTGTTTATTTATCCTACATTTCATTTGTACATTTGTACTGAGCCATTATGAGCTTAGTTAATTGATCATTATTTTTTTGTTGAGGCTCGACCTTCATGATTCAGGGCACATAATAAGGTTGTTCATATAGCTCCAGTTTAATATACCTGATAAATTTTCCTGTCTTTATCTGGATTAATTGATGCTTCTCCAAATGAATACTACGTTGATAGCTATAGCGTATATAATAGATAAGTTATAGTAACGTAGAGCTTTTCAAGCAACAGTTATGACCCATTTTGCGGTACTGCAGTCGTTCCAAATGATATCTGCGACATTATATATCAATTGTCAACAGACAAGTCCAAGATTTATGGATTAGATGGAACAGCGCCTCGACCCCACCTTAAGTAATCTTTATTAGATTTATACCTAGTCGTCGCCCATTGATCAAAATCGAGTGACATTCACTAAAAATATATTACTATACTACACAATTATTTATTTATATACTATATAGAACACAGGTGTCTAATAAACGAAAATTCTTATTTAACCTAAAATAGTATACCTACCTATTTATTTCCTTATTTATTAACCTAGTAAGTGGCGCTTTTGCCGAAGATCATTATTTTTAAATTTTCCAGATAATATATTTTTTTAATTCATATACATACATAAAAAGCATATGTTTAATAGTAAATTATTTAGAGTAAATTATTTAGAGCTACTTTATCAGTAGAATAATTAGAAATTAAGATTGAGAATGCTAGGACAGCGATAACGGTAGATAGACTCTTTTTGTTTTAAATCGACGCAATCGAAATCACGGGCAAAATGCTATTCGTAAATAAAATCTAAAAACAAACCCAATAATAATGAACGGAAGTTACTAGCGATATACAACACTATTAACATTGACGAGTGTCAATATCAAAATTATTTAAGGAGCATATAAAATTTTGTGGTTATTTTATTATAATTTGCATATGGGTAAACGCAAACATCTTGAGAAAACTATAAACAGTTATCCATTTCGTTCTTAAAATGCACGTGAATTCTAAAAAATAAATGCGGGTATATTGGACTGTGGCCTAAGTGCATTTCGTTTAAGAGAGAAGTTATTTACTCAAAACTTAATGACTAAAGTGTAATTCACTATCACGTTTGTGATCATTTATATATATTTTTACGTTTAAAAACACCTAGTCACGAAAACTCCCAAACGGTGAAGAAAAATCTTAAACCTATTTTATTACATTTCAGTGTATCAACCCACGCCACGCTACAGCCTCCCTAGAGATAGTCATCCTACACACGGTGTTAGCATAATTTCGCTCGCAATTCGTATTGAAGGCAAATGGATATTATTCAAATAGACTGCACCGTGAAACGCGTTTTATGGCTTTAGAGATTTTAAGCTTCTGAAGAATCTTTCGCTGCGCAAAGATGTTGTATTGTCGCAAACGGACACGATATTTACGAGTTAAATATAATGGCTTTGAGCATAGCCATAGAATATGTAGAAATATGTTAATACTGTATTTATATAAACTTCAATATTAACGATATCACTTTATTTATTTATTATATTTAATAGTTTGTGTATACAGAAACTTAATAATAAAAAGGATTTATATACTATTTTACAAAGATTCTGCTTATTTCATGATGAAATCATTCATGCAGACCTAGGATTAAAGAGTTGATACTATAACTAATTTAGCACCGCATGAACACTAATATACATACCTTTTGCTAAACAGAATATGTATACAAAATACAAAATAAATATTATACAAATTTAAAAAAAACTTATAATTATCATACACCCTTGTATAATATATGTAGGTATGACAGCGAAAAATAATAATCTTTGACCTTCTCCTTGAAAGTTGTAATGGACTTAGAGAGACACGCGAGGCGCTATAGCATCCAAATAGCATGCATCAGCATAATCATGAGATTGAGGAAGAGAATCCTTGGTTTTTAGGGGAGAAAAATTCTGAAGAAATTTTTAAGAATTCAAAGTGAAATGCATTTGACGACTAACGACTCTAACTTGACTACTCTATGATAAATTGCAGTCGAGGATGATTCCACAGTTATTTACTGTTTCGCTGTGTGGAATAATTATGTTGTTAAACGTTACAAAAGGCAGCATTGAAATGTTTAATAAGTTACGCATGTCATCATCATCATCATCATCATCAACCCATCATAGTCCCACTGCTGGGCACGGGTCGCCTCTCGAATGAGAAGGATTTAGGCCACA
>DWNH01001547.1:0-11218 GCA_018249895.1 Tiana niger | reverse complement strand
ATTTGTTCTGTGTCTGGGTGTATTGTTATCTATATAAGTATGTATTTACAAAAAAAAATTATGTATGTTTATCAGTTTTCTGGTCACCATAGCACAGGCTCTGCCTAGTTTGGGATCAGATGGTCGTGTGTGAGTTGTCCCAAGAAATTTATTTATTTATGTAAGTAATAGCGTAACAACGAGGAAACGGGGTGCGTTCTCCGCGACCGAGACATCGGTGCCGCTCCTCACAGGACTTGTGTACAGGAGCCAGCTTTAAAGATGTTGGTTTTAACTGAATTATTGAATTGAATTTAGATATATGAGATTTAAGTCTACAATCCTTACTAATAATAATAATTTCGTAACTTATTCTTTATTGTTTTTTTACTTTTAAATGAGCACAATTAATAGTATCTATAACATTAACACATGAAAATTATAAAATTGTGGGATACGATTATTTATGTAGGGATACCGGGACCGGAAATCTAAATTTATTATTGAAACTTGTGGGAATCGAACCCAGTCCCCTTCGAATGGTGGACCGGCATGGTAACCACTACAACGGATGTTCAAACGTCATATTTCGCATGTGGCCCAGAACGACAACACGTGCGTGGGCCTAGCGGAGCTGGAGGCGGAGGGCACGCGCGCGTGGCCGTCGCGCGTGCTGGCCGGCGCCTCCACCATGACGGCGCGCATCGGGCCTGCCGGCGGACGCCGCGGCTACACCCCTATCACCGGTCAGTGCCCACACACGCAAACACACTGCTCTGACACCTCTCACACCGTCAACCCACTTTCACACACTGTACAACCGCTCTCACACACTGTACAACCGCTCTCACACACTGTACAACCGCTGTCACACATTGTACAACCGCTCTCACACACTGTACAACCGCTCTCACACACTGTACAACCGCTCTCACATGTAGTGTGTCGATAGCTGCCCTCGCCCACTACACTCGCACACTGTAGGCATATCTTTCACACACTGTATAACCAACCACCCTCACTATACAGCTGCCCTCACACACTGTACTATTTTAGTACACGACTGCTTTCACACGCTGCACTCTCACAAACATAGCTGCTCTCACACACTGCATTCTCGCAAACATAACTGTTCTCACACACTGCACCCTTATAGTACACAGCTGCTTTCACACGCTGCTCTTTCTGAAACACACATAGCTGCTCACATACACTGCATTGTCACAAACATAGCTGTTCTCATACATTGCACTCTCACATAGCACAAATGCTCTCACACTGCACTTCCACACAGCACAGCTGCTATTTCCTGTATTATATAGTATATTGTGTGAAAAGCCTGTAAACTACAATTATTATTGCTTGGGTCTATATATTACAAACGTGAGAGCCTGTGTGTATGTTATCTGTAAAATGTTTATTTAATTTTTAATGTACCTATATTATAATAAACGCAATCTCCTCCACAATTAAATGAAACTCATAATATTCATGTTTATTTTCAAGCAGACAATGATATAAGTAATGGATTCCTGCCATACGGTAACTAACTTTAATATGCTTTGCCAATCTGTCTCTTAACTAACATCGTTTAATTATAAGTGTCTCTCTTTTCATTTAAAACTAATTATGTTTTGAAAACTAAATTGTTTTTACAATGATTTTGCTGGGTTCGATTCCTAGCGAAACAACAATTTAAATTACCTGTTTGGCGGTTTGTATGTATGTTTGTATTAACGCCACAAGCACAAAATTGTACATCGGCCTAGCCGCCGCAACATTATATTACATGACAATTGATTTCGTTTTTTTTTAATGCTTATAAATAGGGATGATTTCATTCATAAAAACATTTTCCATATAAAAGAGAGCAACGAAATTGTTATTTTTAAATCAGGTCACCCATCATGGGGCATTGCGTGGTACATCAACGACTTGCTGATCCCTGAAATATACGTGGAGAGAGGACAAACTTACACCTTCTTGGTAGAAGGCGGAGACGACCGGACTAACCCAGCCAAGTAAGGGATATTTATCAAACTTATTTCATATGTAAGTTAGATTTACGGGGTTTGTCAAGAAAATACCATCGCCACACCCAATTCTACCGTGAAGCAGTTTATTGTGTTCTGGAAGGAGGGCGTGGTTGCCGGAGAATACTAATTGTAATGACCATCTCAGTCCTCAGGAGTAGCAATTCATCTCTTTACGATCGCAAGTAGAATTACGGTACTGATGATGAATTTAGGTCTAAAATTCTGGTGGGTCCGGGTTTGATCTCAGCATGGAACTTTAGTTTTTCGATATAAAGTGCGTATTATAAATTATCCCTTGCTCTTCAAAGAAGGACACCATTATGGGGAAACCTGCATGCCAGCGAGTTCTCCATAATGTTCTTGAAAGGCAAGTGAAGTCCACTAACCGCAATTGGCTACCGTGATGGATTTTAGCCTAAATCCTTCTCCCGTGAGGAGACCAGTGCCCAGCAGTGGACAAGGTTGGTCATTATGATGATGATTATGAAGATTGTCGATCACGACCAGTTTAATTTAATACAACAGTTAAAGCAAACAAGTAAATCGAATATATAAATGAGTACTTATTATTAATTCGTTTTCTGAATTGTACTAGGTTCCATCCGTTCTACATTAGCGACTCCTCAGAAGGTGGTTTCGGACAGAAGAAAGAAGAGGATCAGAGGAAACAGCGCGTGTTCGCCGGCGTGGCGTACGACAACGAGGGCTACCCGTACCCGACTGCTGGTGTGCACCCTATTCAGATTCATTATAATAAAAAGAAACAAGAAAAACAAATACATATTTTATTGACACAACTGTATCATGTTTATCACATACGATATTCTAATAAGAGTAGTGATAGCTTAGTGGTTGAATTTCGGCCTACCGTTCCGGTGGGTCTGTGTTCAATCCCCTCACGCACTTCTAATTTTTTCTATATTATGTACGTGCATTTCATTTCATTCGATTTTAACTCTGCTATGCATAGCACAGCTGTTAATCTACAGGCCCGCCGCCAACATCATCTATTGGAAGTAATTTGAATTAGGAATTACGTATAAAATTACCAATTTCGAATTTTCTGATTTTACTATTTCTTTAGGTTTTTCTAAATGTTCTTTTTTCTGAATCCTCAGTATTGAGAATATCAAAATAACTTAAAAAGATCAAAGTAAAATGTAAACAATGTGGTGCGCAGTGGGCCGCTACTGCGAGTGGACGCACAAGACGACGGACCAGTCGGCCGTGTCGGAGACGTTCGAGCAGTACATGCGGACGCTGCAGCTGGAGTGCGGCGCGGGCGACGCGGCCGCGCTCAACTGGACCGTGGCGCACGAGACGCCCGACCTCGTCTACTACCAGGTGCGTGCTGGACACACATATTACATAATACACGTGTATTTACTTCAAAAAAAGTTTATAATTATATAATGTTTCATTGTAGTATAATGTATCTAAAAAAATATAACTTAGGTACTAACCTCAAGGCACACACAAAACATCAACTTATGAATAACGTTTCAGTGCTACACACACAACAACCTGGGCTGGAAGATCCACGTAGTAGACCCTGGCACCCCGATTCCCCTACCAGGAGACCAAGGCGCCATAACTAATTCTGCCAAATCGATTATTTTCCCGCCTTTAACGCCATTGGCGCCAGTTGTCATTCTGACGGCTCTCAACATGGCCAGATAAGTTCAGATATGCGTAGCGACACTGACCTCGATAATACTATGCTCTATGGAACTATAAATAGTATAAAACGGGCCAGTGTGTAGCGAGCTCTGCTATAAGGTAAGTAAATGGTAATAAGAAATTGTAAAGGAGTCTACACGAGTCCAAGAAATATAATGAAGATATATTCCAACGGAAGAACACCTTGAAACTTTTGCACTAAAAAAGAATTAATACCAGGAACGAATGGATAATAATAAATATATAAAAGACAATAATAAACGCAACTAGATTGTTGTATTTTCTTGACAATAAATTAATATATTGACAATAACGTATTATAAAAAATCTATGTATATAGGTATCATAAAAATATAATATATGTTTTATCTGTATTCATGAATAATATACAAAATATAGTTACTTAGATTTGTATTGATATTTTTGCCTGGCATTAAAAATAGAATAATTTGTAAAGCTCGAAAGAAGAGCTCAATATATTTTAATTTTTTTTCTAAGACTGTTATGTTTTTGATTGAAATCGTTATGATAAATATTTAGGGATTGACAATAATAATAGTGTAATAAAGAATATTAAGAATAATAATATTTGAAAATCATGGTCTATAAATTCATAATCAATAACATTTATTACAAATTTAACTAAACTAAAATATTGTTCTGTTGCTAGAAATGAATTTTAGAAAATGTTGCCACACTCATAGGTACTAGGAAAATAGAATTATACATTATTTATAATTCATATACATATTGACGTTATACTTATTATAATATTTTCGAACATTTAAAACTTGAACTTGAATTTGAGAACGTATTTAGTTCATTATAAGATGTTATTGACAATAAAACGTTTTAATACATTTTTAAGAACATGTTTAAGTTTAAAACTTAAATTGTAGACAAATATTTGACTCAAAAAATGTATGTTCTATTGTTATATTAATGTGTTTTAAAGATGTACATTTTATAGGAGCGTATTTCATACTTCATATTGCGAAAGATGGACGTCTGCTTCTAACGATGTTGCAATGTTTTAAGTACATTTTGTCCTATGGTACTTGCGATAGAACGCAGTTTAGGTTCTATACTTCTTATTTGAAGATTTTTGATGTACGAGCGATTTAGAAACTTTAGAAATATCGAATGACGCAGAACATACAATTTAAATAGTCCATGCGATATATTTGATCGATCAAATGTCTTTAATAAAAATTATCGGGTAATGTCGTTTTGAACTTACCGAAATATAATTATAAAGTTTTAGTCCAAAAACTTATCATAATAATAAGTTACTTTTGAGGCAATGAGAATAAGGTCCAAAAGTACGTACTACAATAATTTGAAACGAGTAAGAGAGTGTGAGAAAGCAGAGCTCGCTAAACTTTTGTACAGAATTGTATTTAATAATAGTAAATAATGTCAATAAATAATATCAATGTTCATATCACAATCGCGGATATGCGACTTACTATACAACTAACTTTGTACTTGAGTCTGTAGAATCTAATTAGACATTCTCTGTCATGAGTTTGTTTGATAATGGTATTACTGTATTTATATTATAGTATGGAATTGAATCCAATTACGTGTAATGTTTGAAATTTTAATCGTGATTTAACGGTTGAAACAGTAACACTGACAATACGGTAGGAATTAATTATATTCTTAATCTCTAGATTTAAACTATTTTGGGCATGTGCGTTGCATTTTTAGCGGGTGATGGCATATCCAACGTGAAAAAATTTTAGGGCAATATTTAATGGTTACCTGAGCCATTGCCATTTGCCAACGCACAGACCGGAGCTCTTGTGCTTGACAATAAATCATATTTTATACCGTGATAAGTGAAATTTATACTAACTTATTATAAAAACTATGTATTTTTACCATTTTATATTCCGAATGTAACTGTCGTGCGCGGCAACGACTCTATTGTATACTCACAAATATAGCGCTGCAAAGAGCGTATAGCTACTTGTGTGCCGTGTTGCCAGCATTCTTTTTTACTATACACATTAATAAATCATGGAAATTTACATAAAAGTATTTATAACTTATTATAATAAATACTTAATTATACTAATATTTTTAGTGAAATTCCCTGATTGACAATGACGTCGAGACAATAAAATTTAGTATCTTCTATAAAAGTCATTTATTTATTTAAAACGCGGACTCTATCCGTTAGGACTTTATTATAATTCTATGTTTATTTTAAAATAAGGAACTATTTCAGATTAGTATGATAGCATTCTCGTTTATGAAATACGATATAACCTATTATATATATTTTGACATTGAAATTTTAAATTCACTAATAATAACGTAGGTCGTATGTAGAATGACGTGTTTGACAATAACTGTCTATTAAGTATAAATAAAATAAACTTTTTTGGTATTTTTACATTATTTGGTTAATACTTTGCTAGATGGAAGATCGGCAAAAGTGAAATAACAAATGACAATAA
Source organism: Tiana niger (assembly GCA_018249895.1). Taxonomy (NCBI): domain Eukaryota; kingdom Metazoa; phylum Arthropoda; class Insecta; order Lepidoptera; family Hesperiidae; genus Tiana; species Tiana niger. The sequence goes on along the minus strand of DWNH01001547.1, from coordinate 5,055 downwards.
AAACGTCGAATTAAAAATCATGTATTTCAATTAAAAATATGTGGTATTTATAAATTAAAAAAAAAACATTGTAAATAACATTGCCTTTGTGCTTTGAAATATAATTACTTAAAGTACTGTTTGTAAATTTAAAATTATTCCTAATCACTAATATACTGTGCTACTTCGTGCATCATCTTTTTCTACATGAATTAATTATGTTCATATTAAATTGTGTGAAGTGTAAAATTAAAAAGAAGTCGCATGATTCACAAAAAAATGGTCAATTAGATTTAGGATATTTAGGGCCGGCCCAAGTCAACGTTATCCATCAAATGACTTCTCTTGGACAATATAGTAAATTTGGTTATTTTAAAAAGCTTTGAAATTAAAAAAATAACCATGTATTCGATAGAGAAATTACTAAAGTTCTGTAATCTAGCCAGGCAGGGTACCTACATAACCTTAGGTCCCTTATCATGGCAGCCATAAAGTTAAGCAACCTTTGATAGCAACTTTACTATCAACTTCATGTTGATTTTGCAACAGACATGATGCGCATTACACAAAATAAAACTAGTTTTTATGTAATTATATTTTTATTTTATATAAAATTATTAATTTGAATTATGTATATGCATTTTAGAAATTTCTTTTAAATTAGTTGAGAATGTACTTTGCTCTTTTTTATTTGTCAACACTGGTTTTGACATTGACGAGTGCCTGACGGTACATTTTGACAAGTGAACACTGCAGTGTTACCATCTCCAGTGTATATGGTAGTACTCATATCTCGTATTGTTAAGATTTGCAGGTAGTTTATATAATGATGTGTAAGTTATAATAAGTATAGAAGCATAATAATACATATATGTCTATGTACATTAAAATGAAAATATTGTGCAACGCACATTAATTTGGCGCACATTATGTAAGACATAACATTTTTTAAACCGATAAAAACGTCACAAAGAATTTACCTATTTATAATATGTTATTATATTAAAATAACATTTACAAAATATATTACAGTTTCAGCATTAACGTGTTTAAGGCTTTGTCGCTTCTCAAAAAGTTATAATAAAATTACGATATTGAATGCTAACTTCAGAAATAAATATTCGAATCTTATAGTTAATATTTTGACCTTTATGCATGTTTAAAAGTTTATATACAATAAATAACGTATAGAATCATTGGTTTCTGAAAATTTGTACTATTGAATATCGTAATGTTAGTGTTTTAAAACTTAGCGTGTAATTAAAAATCATTTAACACTTCTTAGGCGTAGATGTTATTGCACAAGTTTTCGTTAAATTTAAGATTTTTATTCGTAGTTAAATATAATGAAATTTTAGAAAATGATTAACTGTTACATTGTTCAATTACTATGCAAATCACGTATTTACCTACGTACTTTGTAACTTTCAATTACTCGTGGACATAAGAATAATTTTTTCATATAAAATTTTCATATTCGACAAGAATCAAATTAACAAGAATTAAACACATTATACAAGGTGTCTCAAAAGAAAGTTCACATTTGAAAAAATATTTAATGCTTATACACACACAGTATATACACACACACATATATGGAATATCAAGGAATATATTATATACATTAAACACGGTTCTGTTATAATTACGAAAGGCATGCTGTGATCAAATAAACCGATTGTTACTTCTCTAAAGTGTATAGTTATGATAACAAATGTTTTTGTATTGTTATTATTTTATCTGTTTTATTTTGAATGTGTGGCTAGAGAAATAGACTAAGTAATCTTTGCTTTGTATTTACAAAATTTAAAATAATGTCATCTTTTCAGTGTGTGCTTGCGCAAACACAGATTTGGTTCGTAGCTTGTGTGGACACAACAAAAATCACCGTGAGATATTTTATATTAATAAAAGTACTTAGATAAAATTCGGTTTTGTTACGTCTATGCTTGCGCAGCGCCTTACTGCCGTACATTATGTAGGTCACACACTAGTTCAGGAGCATCGAGGGATATTATGCGATCACTTTAAAAGAAACCACTAATACTAGTTTTACAAATACAAACAACTACAGTAGGTACATATTATACCGATACAAGTTTTAACAGAGTACTAGCGGGATGTTTATTTATTTATTTATAAACTTTATTGGCCAACCTTCCGGCTGAGCCAATCTGGTTCGCCACAAAAACCCGGTGAAGCTGTATAATAGGCCAGTAAGGCCAACAGCATACGACATTTCTATTAAAAAACCTTGAGATGTGCAGAGATATAGAAAGGCGGAAAAGAGATAGAACAAGGTGGGCAGAAAATATATAATAAAACAATATAAAAAGTACATACATATATTAAAGATATATACTACATAAAAATACTATGTATACATTACGATTTTTGGGATTTTTGTGTTTCCGTTCAACTTTATCTTTTAACTTTATTTTTTATTATTAAAGTTATAAACAACCGCATCAATGTAAAGTAATATAATAATACCCGTTGCTATAAGTGCTCGTCATTGATACATCAAAAATCAAATGGAATAAGATACACCAAACATACAAGCAATCTATTCTAATAAAATATACATAACGTTTACGAGTTCTATAAACCATAGTAACAGAATTTAAGAGGTTCTGACTCCTAGTGCAACTGGACTCTTTTCGTACCCTTTGTTAGTGTTTAAATAGAAACACCTATTCAGTATATAATAAATAGTATTTAAACAATTATTAAAGCTTTGGAATATAATGCCACAATAACAAAAAACCAGTGTGTGTACTTATGTACTTAACATCAGCTGCCGCGCGTGCTCTCTACACCGCTAATATTTTCGGTTTGAGATACGATACTGTACCCTCTCAAAAATTGCATAGGTAATTTTTAACGCCTCGTATTATAGAGAAGTGCAGTCAAACTCTCGCTCACAAAATATAGACGTAAATATTGTTATTAATAAGGAGAGGATAATACTGTCATTCTATCTTCCCATTTGAATTCCTGTAGTTCAGCCGATGTGTTGCTTGTCACTCTACATTTTAATATTTACACTATATTTATGTTAAATAATTATAGTTAAACAGGAACATAATTATATCAAATTCAATCATAATGAAAACTTAACAGGTTTAGTTTTTCAGCGTTAATTCAGTGCAGAGTAATTAATAAATAAAGTTTTTGGATGTGTTTTTATTATATTGTATTAATTAATAAGGCTTATGCATTATAATTATCGTTAATAAGGCGAATGACAATATGCAGAGTACATGACAATAAAATACGATACAAAAATAGTACACGGTTACGTTGCACGGGTTTAATCCATTTTTTTAAATTAAAAATAAATAATAAGTCAAAACGATATACACGAGTCCCTCTACTTGTTCAAGTATATTTGACAATTCATATAGTATATATATCAAAGATAACAGTGTCGATTATTAATTAAATAATTTTGGTTTTGATGGTACTGAAGTATTAGAGAAGTACCTAACTGATAATAATTATATAGACAATTTGTGCCTCTTACCTCAAATGTATTGTCAATTTTGTCGAAATGTATATAATTTACCCAAACCAGATCCCCACTTACTATAACCGATACTTTTTACTAGATGTTATAAATTTTAATGCGAAATAGAAAAATTTTTTTGTAGGCCCATTGCGTAAGTAATGGGTTGGATGGAAAGCTTATTTACATGGAATCGCTTTTGTTCTAAGACACAATTTGATTGGTTCTTTCTTCAATCATAATATTATTCAGTTAGTACGTTATTATCTTATTAAAAATATGACGAAGACCCAATAAAAGTCGTCGAAAGCGATTGATGTAAATGAGTTACAAGGTTGCTTTTTACAAATACCTGCATTGTACATAATTACTTACGTCTTTTATAAGTAATTCGATTTTGTAAAGATGCATTACAGTTTTCAAGATTAAATTGCTGTTACTTTTATGTAATTTGAAAATAAAGACCTTTTCCTAAAGTATGTTAATTTATTTTATTTAACAACTAAAAATAATTAAGTATATATTTTTTAGTTTTTTCAAAATTTTCAACGTTCACAAGATGACAAGTAATTTACCCCATTTTCAATAAAGTATCCGTGACCTCTTGTAGAACAGATCTGGAGTTTTTGCCTACGACCTCTTACATCCCTAGCTGAAGCCAATGGAAAGTCTAGAACCAAATACGTACACCTTACAAAAGTTTTAACAAAGTAATAAAAAGAACAATCAGAACATTGACTTTTGAAACGAAAAACATTGAACACATAAATCTATATAAAGTCTCGAGCTTCCACATTATACAGAATTAAAATGTTATGTTATGTATGTTATGAAGGAACTATTACATTTTACATTATACACTAGGTTTCATTACACATTCGTAGTTTTTTTTTACCTGGCAACACTAGATAAAATTCCAAGCAGAAAAAGATAACCAACTAAACAGACAAAATAGTGGTATCCTATATTCAATAGAGTGTATAGAAATCGAGATACAGATCCAAATCCAGTTTCAGATCCCCAGATTCAAATTCAGTTTCAGATCCAGATACAGATCCAAATACAGTTTTAGATCTAGATCCAGATCCAAATCCAGTGTCAGATCCAGATCAGAACCATCTTATTTTTCAGAATAAAATGTATCCTAGTTGTTAACCTGTGCTATATTTAATTAGATCACAAAGTATCATCCAACTCGGTCCACAGGTTTTTACTGACAGACAGACGGACAGACAATAATCTCGTTAATAAGGTACATTCCAATAAAAAAATTGATTAAGTACTACAGAAAAAGTAGTTTTATTACAATATAGAATAGAAAGATTTTTATAGAGTATTGCAGTGCATTATGTCAATTTATCGTTTTCTGAATAAAATCTGACTAAGATTTCAAACATATTGTGTCAAAATAAATGTAAGCAAAGGAATTTTGACATAAAAATAACTTTCTACCCCTTTTTAACCCCGTTAGGCAATGAGTTTCAATATAATACAAAACACGTCTTCCATCACTTTTTTGTTGAAGAATGTTTATGCAAAATTTGAAGTAGATTAGACCAACTAATCAC
>DWNH01001546.1:0-11222 GCA_018249895.1 Tiana niger | reverse complement strand
GATACGTTTTTTCGATTCGGTCCCAAAATCACATGTCATCCGCTGATATATTGCGTTAAAGGCAACAAAGAGAATTCTGGATCGTTTGTCAAAATAAAACAGCCTACACTCGGGTGCGGGATGTGACATTTACCTACATATACACAGCTTAAAATGTCGCACCAAAGCTTTACTTCTATCGAGACGTAACGCTGTTGACGCTCCCAATAAATTATTGAAAACTTAAATAATGTGTCGTAAAATTTTAATAATATTAATTTTGTGTTTCTTTAGTAATATGAGTAGAAGGATGTATCACCACCATACCTAATTCTATCATAATTTTACAATTTTAGATACATCCTTTTTGTGTATATATCTCTTAAGGTTTAGCCTACGTAAGCCATGTATATTTATTTTTCAGCGACTTAGTTGCAAAATATTGTTTTTTTTGTCACTCTACATAATAATTTAATTATGACTTATTATATATTTAAATTGTCCGTGAAAAATTATTTAACAGAAGGTGAAAACTGCATTAAAATTCGTTGCGTGATTTAGGAGGAGTTAGCGGATATACAAACAAACAGACGGACAGACGCGGGAAGCTACTTCATTTTATACCATGTATGTATAGATAACAATTCTTGTTTTATATTAAATAGTTCTTTTTTTCAACCTACTCATAAATATGCACATCACAAAACGCGTTTACTAATAAACATAAAAATCGTAGCGACCTTATTTATTCTCAACATTTTTGAGTGTCTTCAAAAACTTTTCAAATAACGTTCGGTTCGTGTGTTTGGGCAATTTTATTGCCCATACGCATTTGTGATCGGCTCCATAGTTTATTACAAAACCGAAGTATTGTTGTAAAGGGACGGGTGATCACTGATGTCGCCTATTGTACATAGTCTCTGTATAACAATAACTTGACCATCAGAAATAACCTTTTGTTGGAGGCAGCTGAACGTTTTATAGAGGATGTTTATTGAACCAAAATGAGGTATATCTTTTACTATAGATTAACGTATGTTGGTCGCTCGCCATGAGATTTATAATTTTTCAATCAACAAACATATGTGGTACTTAGGTGGTACTACGTCAGTATTTTTTTTATGTTTATGTAATAACTTAAGATATAAATTGTATAATTGTATTCCTTTTAGTAATTGACATTATTAGTCCATTTAAATAAATTACTTGTCGATCTATTCCTAGAAATAGATATCATAACCTCCAATTATATACCTATATTACTTACTTTATGTCTGTTAGTTTCAGTTATGTACGTAATAAACATCGACTCACTTGAAATGCGTAGTAAAATTATATTAATAAAATTGAAATACATTTAAACTTGCGAATCTGCAAGCACTCACGCAGAGTGGCTCCCGGAGTAGCCAAAATGGAATCGCCGGTATAATTTATTTGAACAATACGCCAATTTAAAATGTTGATTTTGCTGGATGCCAAATAACCTCTTAGCCTAACGAAGCAAGCGAAGGGACAAATAAAATGTAGCGAGCGAAGTGCCCTCTAAAAGATTTCACGGGCATTCGGCATTAACACTACTGCGTTAATGAGGTAGGCAGTGAAACTTTGGAGCGATTCCAAGTAACCTCGTAAACATGCCGAGCAAATGGCCAGCGGGCAGAGGGTTTCCCCTATAAAACTGTATCGCTAAAAAAATGCGCAAACGAAGCGATGAGGATATGAAGTGGAGTAAAATGTAAAGTTTCAAATGAGTTAGTCGATGCCTAAGTATGGACGAGTCAGCGAATCTTACTAGAACGTTTTCTATGACGGTTTTTGTGACTGCTAAAACGTTGATGCCACAATTCTCGTGTGCTAGGTGCATGACATATTTGCTGGACTGTTATATTTTTTTTAATGCTTCACACACTCATAATCCCATACTAGGATTTTAGGATCCTGTGTGGTAGATACTATGGACATATACAAAGATAATTACACTAATACCCAGATCGAGAACAGAAATCTAAATTGATTGTTAAATTAATAGATTGTTTAATTATTGTTATTTTCTAGTAAAAAGAAATCTTCTTTTAGCACAGATTGCATATTTTCGTCTATTACAAAAGCAATCCACTTCTAGTACAGAACGAGTGAACGAAATCTACATTTAATTCTGCTTAAATTCATATAGGCACGTTTACAATAATTCGTGCACGTTGCATGCATGTTTTACCGCTTAGCTTTAGCGAATTTCGCCTTCAATGTAAATTAACCCGTTTCATGATGACACATTTTCTTTTCACGGCACTTTGCTCTGAATACGCGCGATTCTGAAGGCCGAGTTCTACCCACGGGCGCAGATTACAAGAGGTGCGCTGTCGTTGATTGTATGAATTTGCATAGCGTTCGCCCGGATTGTGAGCCTGGAGCCTGTCGTAGTATTAAAAGCGTACAATCAGCAGTAAAAGTGGGCATATTGCTGTAGGATGTAGGTACCCAAAAAACGCCCAATAATTATGTAACCGTACGCAAATTTAGAATTAAATGAGGGAGAACATTTAATTTGTTTATATTTCTTTTGAATGTTTATTAAATTCAACAAAATAATATTTAAGTATTTGTGATTAGGTAAATGAGAATGAGAATAGACAGATGCAACGCCTTTTTTTAAAAACACTATAAAGAACTTTCAGATATACAGTTTTCCTTTTTTTCTTTCTTTGGAGTTTTTTTTTTATTTTGAAAATAATAATTTCTAACACACAAAGTTTTGGGAAAATTTATGAATTTATGAGTGCATGCGCCCGGTTCTAGTGTTCATATATCATGAGTAGTGTACCTAACAATAATTTAAAAAAAACGGACCTGCATAATGTATGAAGACAAAGACAAAATTATTTATTTGCACAAATATGGGTAGGTACAAAGGTTTTTTTTTATCGTCAGGAAAACTCGGGACGAGGTATATAAACATTTAGTTCAGACCAAATTTACCTTATCAGGTGTACAAAATACAGTAATACTTACTTGCTATACTAAATTTAAATAAAATTAGACTAATTAATTACAGAGCAATTATACATCAGCTAATATTCAGGACAAATACGTTCATACCCATTGTAGTACAGTTGCAAATTTCCATATCTTTATTTTTATTTATTCATTTTTTTTATTTCATCTATGCATAAAAATTCAGGAAAACAGATCAAAAACCTTGTTTACCCTTAATCCACTCTGCTGACTGTACAATAGAAATGTCAGGATATTTTGACTAGTGGTTTTCGTCCATAGCCTCGCTTGAAGCCGGTCCGTAATAACACCAGACACGTTCGCAGAGCCTGCAAATTCTGTTTGATTCTGCTAAAGTGAAACTAGCAAAGCGTGTTTTATAGACAAAGGCAATGCATTTCCCAGAGAAGAATAATAATACAGAAATACTATAATGTTTTAATACCTACGGAATATCCATTTGTCAGCAATTAACATGTTAGATTACTTTATTTTACGCTTTTAAATTGTTATCAAGTAATTTTATAAAATTAAATGCTTTTTAAAATATAAATTGAGATTTTTTTTTATTTTTGAACTGAATTTGTTATACAAAACAATTTTTCTTTCAATTATTTGAAGTTATAATCGTATTATTACGTATTATTATCGCTTATACGTATATATTACGTGTATTTCTTTCTTATCCACTTTTTAAGTAAATATGGAGTATATCGATATACCTTCATATTATGTACCATTAAATCAATATTTTAATTAATTTCCCTTTCATAAGACAACATGTCTTCCTCCTCTCAACACGGAATATCCAGGAATATCGGGTATGCAAATTGCATTGCTGCCAATTAGTAAATACTTAACGATCTAACCTAGATCTGCATTGGCAACTCTTGAATATATGAATTTATGCAAGGAATATCTAGAGAGCTGAGATATCAAGGAACTTATTGAGGTGTAAATTATGCAATATGTACATAATTGTTTGGAGATAGAAATGAATGGGGCAAATGTATTTCTCCACTCTCACGGCTATACTTCAAGCTTTAAAAATGTTGTGTTTGACAAATGTAAACATCTGATTTGTAGTCTAGTGGTTGATTTGCGGTCTATAGTTAGCTCTTTAAAGGCATATATAAAGTCAACTTACCCGAACTTGTCCAACGAGGTGGAACCCCATAATATCTCACAATATTTCCGATATCTGAAAGGAGACTCATGCAGAGAGCAACATTGGATGGTTAATAATGAATGGATAATTAATGGATAACGACGATAAAAGCACATAATAACTGATTGATTTCTGATCCTTGATACTAGAATATTTTAGTGCGAATCTTACTCTACGTAAAATTTTATACCACTTTTTTACTGCTAACTCGCTAATATCTGAATGACAATTCTTACATTAAGAATTATTTGTAAAGCGTAACTTACTAAGCGTTAATACAACCGAAAAAAATAAGCATATACTTTTTAAAAAAGGACTACGCTATCTGTATTCCATTGTAGGTATGTACTACCTACCTAAATGAGGTCTGTTTATTTGCATATAATTTATTCAATTGATTCTAAGTAACCTTTCCTTCATTTAACACCAAAGCCGGCAAAGGATCTTTCGTCTAAAGATTATGTGGGCTTATCCCAGTATTCAAGATTAACTGAACTTCTAGGGAACTAGTTCAGGTTTAAGATAAGCGCGTTAACAATGTGCTTAAAAGATAATCTCTAAGATAAACCAACGCTTTTTAGGTAAGCAAACAAACAAGAACATATCTGTGTACTAACAATTAACTGACCTACACAACTTTAGGGTTATACAAATGTTGTCGCTTTAATAAAGACACCTTATACTTTAACAAAATCAGTCTTTTAGGTAGGTACTTGCGACATAACACAGTGTTCATCGTATTTTTAATGTTACTACATGTAGTCAGGATAGATATTTACTTGAAAACTAACATAAATAAAAAAAAACAACACGTGTCACTGTAGTCAAAAGATTACATACTATAAAAATATATTTTGCTGCGCTTTAGGTAATATTAAAATGAAAGGCACTAGACTCAGGATGTAATCGATATCAAATGGGAGATTAGAGTAATGATTTTCTCCAAATCAATGATTGTCTTGAATATGTCGAACTTCACAGACATACAGCATACGTTACCAAAACCAATCTGAAATCTTGGTATATCTTTATACCTGTGGTCGGGTGAATCGAATTCAGAATCGCCTTCCTAAAAGCCTACCTACTTTATTTGAGTGTTGGTGTACGATAACACATAATTATTGAACCTGTTCCTTTAGCTATTGCTGGAAACTTATATTTCTGGGTTAGTCTTAAAAAAACAAATTAAGGAAGATGAGTACACTACTTACTTAAATTTTGGCTTATTAATAGTTGCCATAAATGCAAAAGGCTTTGAAAAGAAAACAATTACAACCTTAAAAGCCCTCAAAAGGGCTGATTTCAATTGAGCTGACACTACATTAATTCCAATGACGGCAATTTAAATACACTAAGTCATTCAAGGAGTACATAATTCGGTTAAGCATTTCGCTTTATCATCACAACTCTATTACTCAGTGCCAGTATTAAAACGGCGCGTCATATGTACGTCAATTTGTCATAACCCGCATCTTATGTTTTGAGAATTATCATTTAGGATAAGTTATCTTTTTTGACGGGTGATTTTGTTGTTGATATTGAGAGGTTATAAAGTAACCGTCCTAATACCGATGCTCTAGCACATACAATATAATCTACATAGAATTTTATAATAAAAGCAATACTAAACTAGTGCTTCATACAGGGTTATTTTTACTTTACACTCATAGACTCACACTACGATTCCTTGTGTCGTGGGAACCATGAACACATACAGAGAACATTATACTAACACCTAGACCGTGAACAGAACTCTACATTCAACATTTAATAATTCTTCTTCATCAAGAGCTCCCGTCGGTAGTCTGGTCGCGATGGAGACTGAACGGGTAAGAACTCCGTGAAAATAAGTAGAGGAAGATATCGAAGACAGAAGAAGGTGCAAAGCTGGATACCTGAAAATTTTCCAAAAAGTTTTTTATTGAAGCATGGGAACATGTCTTACGAGGGGAACTATGGCTGCACCCTACAAAGAGGAAACCACAGTCATGGAGTAGAAAATAAATGTGTTGAACAATATTTATTAATTAACCAATCGCCAAACTAATACCAAGTAAGAGCTAAATGGTGTATCTTCGTTTAAATAATTTCAGAAAATGCTTCAAAGAAGTTAAACAAAATTTTATTTAAACGCATACGAATTTGCAGCGATTGCATAATTTTTCCTTTGAAAAATAACACGAACATATTGGTCCACATTCGGTCCGGCAACTCGGTGAGTGTGGGAAGCAATCAGCGTTTGAATTCCAAGCAAACTTTTCTCAACTTTTTGCAATTTGGCTAGTTCCTGGATTTTATAAATATTTTTTTAGTATTACAGAAATCACTGCAGCCAAAAGACATACATATGTATGTATGTACATACAAAGAAAATTTCACGTAGTACCAAAGGTCTATTAAATATTGTACACAGATTCTTTAGAACTTTCGAAAACTAAGATCATCGCCTCATATTTGTTGTTTCACGGTATTCACCTTTCTGTCCGTAATATACTTATATTATTATGGCACAGCAGAAGTAGGCGTGGTAAGGGTACCGCACTAATTCTTGCCCATTGATCGAATTGGAATTCTTAAACATAATGTATAAGTAAATGAAGTTTGAAGTCCGCCAACTCGCATTTGGCCAGCGTGGTGGACTATGGCCTAAATCCTTCTCATTTGAGAGGAGTGCGGTGCCTAGCAGTAGGATAATAATGGGTGGACGATGAAATAAAGTTTAGTATAGTTATTACATTCTTACAAGGTTGACAACGAACATAATTGCTTAGCGTGCATCCAACCAATTTGAACCCTCCTTTGGTCTATGAAGGAACATAATATAAAACCAGAATTGTCTAACATTCATGCCCAGCTAAATTGTGACAGGGAATATAATTGGAGTTACTGGATTTAAGTCAACCCGATTAGGGTAACGACCTTATCTGTCATAGGCTACAAAGAGTAAGCTAAAATTTCATTAAAGTGCTAATATTGGTTTATTGAACATAACTAGGTGTTCGGTTGCCTAGTTATTGAAGTTCAATAACCTGTTCTTTACGTGGTAAGGTGCTTTCGATCAGAGATGCTGATGTCAGCATCAGCTGATGTGGGCATGTGCCCACGACAGTCATTTTTTCCGTAAAGCAATTATTACGTTGCGATCAAAAATAGAGATCGGGTTTAGGAGTAATCTGCTACTATTAGAGTCCTGCCACTTTGTGCTTATGAGAAGTTTTGCCACTGGCTCACCAACCGTCTGTAGTTGTTGTATGCGTGCGAAAGAGATGACATTTTACGAAGCCGAAATTAGCCGATCTCGTTCCATAGACCGATGTGCATTATTTACTAACTGGTACCACTTTAATCCGGAGTAGTTCCGGAGTATGTTCACTATATTATGTCCAATTACATAACCACCGAAGCTTTTCGATCTTAGGATCGTAGAGAGGTAGGTTCAGAACAGTGTACTTCCATCTTACGTCATTTCCAGAGACAGTCACTGGCTTGGACGAAGGCAAAATCGATACCAATGTACTATAGGCTCGACACATCTTTGACAGACATGACACAATAAAAAATATTCGACCTCGTGAGTCGAACGTAAAACGCCACACGAAAAGTTATCTATGTATATCGAACTCTATGAAAAATTTGTTACATTAATAATTATTTTGAAATGATTTTAACACAAACATTTGTTTCATACATAAATAGAGCGGGTACTTAATATACGCAATCGAGAAAATTCTCTAGCAAATGTCGTTGTAAATTGAAAAAGTCTAGCTGGTTATTTTGTTTACAACTAATAATGTATGTATATAGAGCCTACTAATCAGAGAACATGAGAAATATAGGTACATATTAATAAAAACCCGAGACAACGAAGAATACTATTGTGCTGTGAGTATATTTACATCGTACAAAGGTAATTTTGTAGTCGCTTCAAATGTACCCGAGTCTACGGTGCACGTATCTCGCGGAAGGTACTAAGCTAAATTTAAACTAGATCAATACGGATTATTCCCTACATCCATGGACCGGCAATGCAGACATTTATTTATAGCATCCTGAATTAATAGCTATTTCCAACTTGCATGCGCTCTTCTGATAAAAATATTTCACTACGGATATGCGCTCTGTTTTTACGGATGTTGCTGAAAGGGCTAATTAATAACTTTTTAAGTACCCTGCTTTATTTATCTATGCAGAATAATAGTTTTTATATATTTTTATTCTCGATTTTAAAGTATTTTTCCTTTTTTCAATCTTTCGTTTTGTTATGTTTGAACAATCCCAAATTAAACCTTTTGAATTTTTTGTCTAATCACTAAATACAAATAAGTAGATAAGTAGATACTTAAAATAGCAAAGTTTTCATTTATTTCCAAAAAATTGTAATATAAAATCAACTTTATGTTATAAGGCAATCAACCTTAAATAAAATCCTATCAACCCTAATTATATCTAACTCTTCAACACGGACTTATTAAGCCTCCCTTTCCGAACCTTCAATAATCCATTAAGGCACTATCGAATCCACAATATAATCGAACACTTCCTTGATCGATGCAAGAACTCGATCGCTGGATAAATGTTCACTAGTCATCGGGGGTGATTCGCCCTCGGGTCACCCCCGCAGCCCGCCCTCGTCCATCTGCCTTCGTCTAGACCGGCGGCCAGACTGTTGTTAGTTCCCATTTAACCTCCACGCGAGAAGGACGTCACGCCCGGTTACGGTTTGGCGCGAAATTTGAAATAACCGCGCCGCGCGTGTGACATTCTGTTTTTGAATTTGTTGACTTGTGTTTGTGGTGATGAAGTTCTAGAACTTTTCAGTTTGAACTTGGATTTCTGAACTGGTAAGTGGAGTTTAATTAATAACTTGACAGTGTTGCTATGCGGTATATACTCGTAATTACAATAAGGTGTATAACAACAATAAGGTTTTCAGTTGATAATGGCATGTCATTATCTGATATATTAAGCCGTTATTAGTATCATAATGACATATAGAGTTACTATATGTCTTAGAACCTACCTAGTCTTAAAGTACAATGGAAATTTAAGTATCAGTTACTATCACGGATATTTTCAACTTGCTGAGTTCGTCAAATTATAAAAAAAAAATCCATAATCGTGTTAACTAATATGTTAACCTAATTACTAATAAAATATATTCCTACTCTATATCCTATAAAATTATCTTTTCATTATTTCCTTACTCGTTATTTTAGCATGAATAGGACTAGGTACCGCAAACTTGAAGAGCCGAGAGCGCGCTTAAGTGCTACACCATTGTAAAAATAAGTGCAAAAGGGATGTCAAAATGTACTTAAGAGAGAAAAAGTCGTTTTTCGAAGACATTTTGCAAGACTCTCGAGAGTTGGAGAAGAAAAAAACGACTTCCGGGCCGAACCGTCCGCCACTTATCACGGCAGGACGATGAATTAGCGAAAACACTTCTTGCTTTGCTCTCAGTGGAATCATTAATATTATTACTTTGAGCTCACAGAGCTCATAAGTAAATTTGTTTTTACATATTATAACATTTAAAATAGACGGAAATGTGGTCTTATGTGAGATATTATTATATTAATACGTGAAGCGAAAATTTCGGATCCATATTTAAGAATGCGCGCACGGAGGACTCTAAAATTCGGCATTGTTACAATTTATATGAAAAAGTAGTGCAAAATGCTAAAATTCATATTACTGGTACTAATAAACACTTTTATTATTACTGTTATTAGAAGAAATAGAATAGTTCTTGACGCCCATAGTTATTGTAACCATAGATGATTTATTATCTCTTGATTCTATACTTACATCTAGTCGTCGAAGCCAACTGTTACATGGAACTATGTGATGCACTTGGCATGGCTTCTGAAGCCTTGATATAAGAAAGCGACTATAAGTCTATAGTCGTGTCATTCATAAATTATTCTATATTCATATACTCAACATTGATCCATTATTGTCCCACTGCTGGGCACGGGTTTCCTCCAAATGAGAAGGATTTAGGCCACATGCGGGCGAAGGGCGGGTTTGTGGACTTCACATGCCTTTAGAGAACCTTTTTGAGAATTTTCAGGCATGCAGATTTTAATTTATAATACGCACATATATAATATACAAAAAATTAGAGGTGCGTGCGGGGATCGAACCCGGACCCACCGGAATGGTAGGCCGAAATTCAACCACCAGGCTATCACTGCTCTCAATCAATATATAATTTTTTAATATTGCTTAACTATATTTTGTAGGTATAGTACCTTTTATATTCATATATAGTACTACAACCACGAATCGTAACAAGCACTCTACCGAAAACAAATCTTTCGTAACTGCCACAAAAACGATTTCTAAAGGACGATTACCCCAATTTATGCCAGATTAATGTCATATCGATATAACGTAAAAGGGAATAACTGTATTGTTATCAGAGAATCAGTCACATTGTTACGGTTACTATTGCGGACGCATTTATGACTCGTAAAGGAGAAGGAAGCATTGGAGATACGATATTTTATTGGTGAATGAATATGTAAGGAATATTATATGTAACAAGAACCCAAATTTTCTTCTCTTCAAAATGATCGAATACATACGAAACGCTGTTTTGTGTTTTGTTTTAGTAATTACTTATACAAGTGTTCGAAACTAAACTAAAATTATCGCTTACAAGACACATGTATTAGACGTTTGAGCGAAAATTAATTTATTTTTCTGTATTGTTATTTATTATAATAAATAAATAAATAAATAAATAACGCTTCACACTCATAGCCCCACACTAAGATTCTAGGATCGTGTGTCGTGGGTACCATGTCTGTCTCACTAACACCTGGTAGGAATACAGCATGCTATTCTACCTATTACAATGTTAAAGAACTTATAGGAACCTTTTTTTATTGAATGAAAGCAAACGAGCATGCAGGCCACCTGGTGATAAGTGGTCACTGCAGCACATGGACATCCACTTGCTACTTCAGTCAGTATTTTAGTCCTACTAGAATACAAATGTATACCCGTGGTCCCGACAAAAGAGCGTTGAGAGGAACACCGTGGGGTTTTAGCCGGTAGGAGTCCGGCATAACCCTTC